>JAXCMG010016350.1:0-54205 GCA_034642415.1 Podarcis siculus
TAAGGTCCACAAATGACAACACCTTGGAGGTCCCAAGTTGCAAGGTGGTTAGATTGGTCTCAACTAGGGCCAGGGCCTTTTCAGTGCTGGCCCCGACTTGGTGGAATGCTCTGTCACAAGAGACTAGGGCCCTGGGGGACTTGACATCTTTCCACAGGGCCTGCAAGACAGAGCTGTTCCACCAGGCCTTTGGTTTGGACTCAGTCTGACCCTTATGTTTCCCTCCCCTTATGGTTTTGATCTATGGGCTACTATTAAAATGAGGCTGCATTTTAAATTATATTTTAAACTGTATTTTAAATTGGGGTTTTTTTTAACTGTAATTTTACTGGTGTTAGCCACCCTGAGCCTGGCTCTGGCCTGTGAGGGCGGGCTATAAATTAAATTTATTATTATTATTATTATTATTATTATTATTATTAATACAGCAAAAATAAAATAAAATATGGGGGGTATCACCTTGGTTACCCCAGGTGTGGAAAACACTGTGCCAGGTGGAACCTATGGTCTGGCTCAATACAAAGCAGCTCCCTATGTCTGCTGCACCCAAACCCCAACACAATTTGTTGCCCAATTGGAAAAGTGAAATTGCACCCTCCTCTGGCACTGGTTAACACAACTCACTGGTGAAGAAAAGTGGGGAAGTCCCGAAGGAAGAGGAATGGGTACAAAAACTTATGGAATATGCAGAAATGGTAAAACTTACTGGAAAAATAAAAAAAATCAAGGTAACTAACTTTCTACAAAAGAATGGAAATGGTTTGTTGAATATTTACAAATAAACTGCAAACGGATAAGAACTTTGGCAGGATTCATGTAATAACCTGCAGTTTTATAAGAGTATACATTTAATGTAGATGAATAAATGATTAGCTGAAGTTAATTAGGAAAATGCAGAAATTATGTAAAAAACCCCAAATTTAAGGAACTGCAGAAAGAGGGGGAAGGAAGCCTGGTTTTGGAATGTTAAAATGATTGTAAAATTATTGAAATGCATAAAATTGAAAATCATAAATAGTTTATTTTTTTAATTGTGGGAGGTTAATATGTCTATACCAGCCCAACTGAAATAGTTGGAGAAATAAGAAGACTGTGATCTGGGCCTTTGCAGAGTGTGAGGGACAATCTCCAGAATCCAGAGAGCTTCACTGAATATTAATTCATTTTTTTCTTCCCCTCTGTAAGTCACCCTGAAAACTTTGTTCTGAGGGTGGTGTGTGTGTGTGTGTGTGTGTGTGTGTGTGAAATATAAACAGTATAGAAAGCAGGGTATGTCCACACACAGAGAAGGAAACAGAACCTTGCATCAGATGAATGGTTTGCTATAATTAAAAAAATACCAAGAAAATGATGTTGGAAAGGAGTGTGCTTTCAGACTGCAGTTTATATCTACCTTTAAAAAACCCACAAAACACATCCTTAGGAGGGGAGGGTGCAATCCAATCACTGCCTGGCATTTTGAAGGACATTTCCGAAATGGAAACAGGAGCAATAAACTAAAAGGTTACTTTCTGCATAATTCCCAGGGCGTTTTGATCAGTATGGTGGATTTGCTAGAGCCAAAACTTCTTCTTCCATGACAGGTACATGCTCTGTCAGGGCAGCAGGAGGATGGGGAGGAGGTCAGGCTTCAGCAGCCTCTTATCTCTTGGTGGAGGTTCTCAGAATTCTGTTCTTCCTTTGGTTTTGGAGCAGGGAGTACAGCAGGTGTGGACAACCCAAATCATTTCAGCCCAAGGGACAAATTCATTCTTGGTCAACCACCATGCTGCTGTTGGGTGTGACCTAGAGTGGGTGCGGTGACCTTGCACTTTCTCAAACGCAGGGTACAGATTACCTCTTCACCTAAAGACACGCAGGGTTGTTGTTGTTGAATTGTTTTTATTACATATTTTCTTGGGTTGCGAAAGTACATAAAGCGTCTCAGTTCATAGAGTCCTTTCTACAAATTGGTTATATTCTGTGTGAATGTTCAGGGTGGCAGGAGAGGGAAGTTTTTAATGTGTGACATTTTGATGCATTTTTAATCTTTGTTGGAAGCTGCCCAGAGTGGCTGGGGAAACCCAGCCAGATGGGCGGGCTACAAATAATAAATCATTATTATTATATTTGTTATGTACTGAAGTTCTCACCCTGGGCCAGCAGGGGGATACTATAGATAGTTTTCACTCAGGTCCACATATGCAAATAAAGGATTGAAGTGACGTTCAGTGATTGGATAGTTACAGAAAGTTGTTACAATTGCATTGTAGTGGAGCTCTATATAAGCAGGCTGGCTGAATTTCTCAGTTCAGTTCTGTTCTGGCCTGTGAATAAACAAGAGCTGTTTGAAGAATCACTGTGTCTGATATGTTTACCCACAACTTAACAATATTGTTTATTAATATCCTTCCTAACTTGTGCTAGCAAGTTCCTTTACTTAGCAGAGTTTATATTCCCCTTTACACAGCAGAAAACTACCATATTTTTCGCTCTATAAGACGCACCAGACCATAAGACACACCTAGTTTTTGGAGGAGGAAAACAAGAAAAAAAATATTCTGAATCTCAGAAGCCAGAACAAGAGGGATCGCTGCGCAGCGAAAGCAGCGATTTCTCTTGCTGTTCTGGCTTCTGGGATAGCTGCACAGCCTGCATTCACTCCATAAGACGCACACACGTTTCCCCTTACTTTTTAGGAGGGAAAAAGTGAGTCTTATAGAGCAAAAAATATGGTAGTTGCGAACTCCTGTGAGTTTCTTAAGACAATACGCAATTCATTCTGGCTTGTCCAGATTGATATGTGTTCTAATAGTTTCCTGGTAAGACCCCTTGAATCCCTCCTAAAAGAATAAAGACGCCACAGTCTTATTCATAAGCAATGAAAACAAAGTTTACTCATGATCAGGCAGAGCACAGTGTGATTCCTGAAGGCAGGCTTTAGGCTTAAAGTTATAAACGTATAAAAACAGGTTTACTCCATAAGGGAGATGACCTGAGGGACTGCTTGGCTGACAGCCAGCTGTTCATAGGATGAAAGGAAGATGAAAAGAAAGAGAGTGGCAGCATGCCTTGTCCTTTTACCAGGTCTGGAAAGGTCACGTCCACCCACTAGTCACATGGAAGGAAGGATGCTCCAGGCCAGGAGGAACAGGAATTTTTTTTTAAAAAAAAAATTATTTATTTATTAAAGTTTGTATGTTACATTGGTAAACATTATCATATTACATCACAAGGCTTATTATTCTATAATTTTCAACATGTATACAAAGTTTATATGCTAAAAGAAAAAAAGAAGAAGAAAAAACAAGGACAAAATCATTCCTTTTTTTATGTGCTCTTATTGTTGTATATTTTTTTTACATTTTATCTAATACATTCCTATATCAATATGTACCCTTGGTCTTTTTTCTCAACTCAGTCTCTCTCCAACGTCAACTGAATGCTAGAATAGATAGTGAACCTTTACTGTATTTTTGAACATATATCTTATATCTATCCCACTTTTCCATAAATTTTTGTTTTTGAATTGCCTCTCAGGCTATTTGCCTGGCTGGACCAAACATTCCCTTGCATGTCCACTCTAGCAAAACAAGGAATGTCATATTTGACTGCTCCCAGTGGATTACATCCCACATATTTAACATGATCCACCATAGGAGCCAACTCCAGGGGGCTGTGGGTGCTTGGGCACCCACAGTAATATCATCGTGGGGGCTGGGCACCCACAAAATCAAGGAGACAAGCCGGCAGGCGGCTGTGTGCTGCCTTGGAGAGAGAAGCAGTTCAGTTCCGTCCTCCCCAGCCAGCCAGCGAGGCATCTTTTTCTGGGAGGTTGGGCTCGGACATGGAGTCCCTCTGCCTCCGAGTCTGAGCCCTTCCCCCTGGAAAGGGGTGCCTCGCTGTCTGAAGAGAGGAGGAGGAAGAGGAGCTGCCGCCGCTGGCCACTGCAACATGGACATGCGACATCAAAGGCTTGTAGTGCATATAACGTCACACGTTTGTGTTGTGCTGGCTGGCACCCACAATCCTGAGGGTGAGATGGCAGTCTTGCGAGACACTGATGTTACAGACAGTACAGTGGTACCTCGAGTTAAGAACTTAATTCGTTCTGGAGGTCTGTTCTTAACCTGAAACTGTTCTTAACCTGAGGTATCACTTTAGCTAATGGGGCCTCCCACTGCCACTGCGCTGCCGGAGCACAATTTCTGTTCTCATCCTGAAGCAAAGTTCTTAACCTGAGGTACTATTTCTGGGTTAGCGGAGTCTGTAACCTGAAGCATATGTAACCTGAAGTGTATGTAACCTGAGATACCACTGTATAAGGTTGGGGGAGAAGGAGCCTCTTGGGCTTGCCGATCAGAAGGTCGGTGGTTCGAATCCCTGCAACAGGGTGAGCTCCTGTTGCTATGTCCCAGCTCCTGCCAACCTAGCAGTTCGAAAGCATGTCAGTGCAATTAGATAAATAGGTACCGCTGCAGCAGGAAGGTAAACGGTGTTTCCATGCACTCTGGTTTCTGTCATGGTGTTCTGTTGTGCCAGAAGTAGTTTAGTCCTACTGGCCACATGACCTGGAAAGCTGTCTGCGGACAAACGCCGGCTCCCTCGGCCTTAAAGCGAGATGAGCGCTGCAACCCCATAGTCGCCTTTGACTGGACTTAACTGTCCAGGGGTCCTTTACCTTTACCTTAGTAAACTTTCATTCTTTTACATAGTGTATGTGTAAGGTTTTTGTGTCAGTTTCACGTGGGTAGGTTCTATTTCTAGTCATGTTTAGGGTGGCCATATCTCCTGTTTTTCCAGGACATATGATGGGTAGAGTCATTATAGTGATCCATAGTTAAAAGTAGAAGTCGGCAAATGTGTCCTCTTTTTAACTCTTCAAAATATGGCAACCTAATTTATTTGTTTTTGTTGACAGTGACAGAGATTGTGGGGGGGGCAGGACGTGTTTGGTTGCCTTCAGCTGACTTCAGTGAGTTTTCTTTGTGTGTTTGAGGGGGTACAAGTTTTGGGGTCAAGTTAGCCATATTGATGGGTATAACTAGACACTGGAGGGACATGACAGGAATGAACATGGACCACTGGTACCAAACCATATGGGAAGCAGCCCTACTGGAAAAAAACTAACCAACAAACTGAAACTAGCACGGGGAGAAACGAAAGAGGACGCCTTCACCCCAGTTTGTTACATACCCAGCCCAACAGAATGACAACAAGGATGCTCTTGGTTGTTAAGGTCACCAGACCACTCAGTGTAATGCTAGGCCCCCTCGGTTGAATGTAGCCACCATGAGGCTTAACAGAGGGAGAGAGGTTGCTTCTGAAAACCGCTCTCTGAAATTCCTCCTCCCTCCATTAAGAGGTTATGGGGCATGGGATGAGCTATGAAGTATGGGGAAAGTGTAAAGAGAGGAGGTTTGGCCAGGTGTGGGGGAAGGGGGTTGTCAAAAGGATGGGTGGGTGGGTAGAGTTGGCAAAGCAGAGAGAGCAGGGGCAGCAGCCCCTAGTGTCTGTAGTGTGTGTGTGTGTGTGTGTGTGTGTGTGTGCAAGAGTTGCAAAATGTTTGTTCAGTGGTGGTGGGGGGGAGTGGCTGAACTTCTTTCGCTCTCACACACCAATTCCACCTCCTAGGAATTGTTTCCATTTGCATTTTAAAGGGGATCCATCTACCGGTAATTCGCCATTCTGGCTACCAAAAAGGAAGGCCACTGAGAGCCAGTGTGGTGTAGTGGTTAAGAGCGGTGGACTCGTAATCTGGCGAACTGGGATGGCTTCCCCGCTCCTCCACATGCAGCTGCTGGGTGACCTTGGGCCAGTCACACTTCTCTGAAGTCCCTCAGCCCCACTCACCTCACAGAGTGTTTGTTGTGGGGAAGGAAGGGAAAGGAGAATGTTAGCCGCTTTGAGACTCCTTCGGGTAGTGATAAAGTGGGATAGCAAATCCAAACTCTTCCTCTAAAAAAAAGAAAGAAAAGAAAAGGAAGGCCACTGTCCTTTAAGAGTCACACTTCTCTGAATTTTGTGGTGCAGCTCACCAGCCCCAAAATATGCAAGCAGGGGGGAGTGTGCACAAAAGTGAGCAACATCTGTGAAAGTAATGTGCAAAAATGTACCTTTGGCGATCAATCGTAGCCAAGTAAGATTGTCTTCCATAAACACGGTTTTAACAGTGAGTCCGTAAGTGACTGTGGACGCCAATTCTGGATCCCCTACAGTGGGGACATTGGTTTCCGGGTGGGAGTTGATCACATATGAATTATCGTGTGGATTTTTTAATTATTATTTTAAGGTGCAAACTAAATGCAGGAATGGGATGACTTGAACTTTAGAATAGAAAAACGAGAAACAGAGAAGTCACTGCTGATGAATTCTTCTCTTAATCCCCCCATTTCCCAGACAGCCTTGCCCTGAATATAGCGCAGCTATGGTGATATTCTGAGGGTTATCGAAGAGACCCAAGGCCTTGCTAGCTAATCTAGCAGATGTTGAGGTGACTTAAGCAGACCCAAAGGCTCTCCCCCTGCTTAACTGGTCATAATCTTCAGAGAAACTCCCTGCTCTCTTGGACGGAAACTGCAGGGTGGACGAAAATAAACCCCAGAGGGAGTCATGCATTTCAGGTACAAAAGGCAGGCCTGTCACCTGTCATTGGTGACCCAGTTTCTCAGGGACACACACCCATTTGTCAGCAGCAAATGAGCTCATGCCTCATGAATGGGATTTTTCTTCCGTTTTCTATGCTGCCTGTGTGATGTGGACTCAGAGCCAAATGAGATTTGTTTGTTTGTTTGTTTTTAAGTGCAAATACTAAACCCCTGGAAGGGATGGTGATCATTGGGAAAAATGGAAGGTACAAAAAGGGAACTTACTTCATTTTTTCCTCGCCTCATTGCAGCCTTAAGAATCATGCTTCTTCTGAAGCTTTGGGAGAGAAGCTCTTGTTTTCCCCAAATGCAAATAGCAGTTTCAGGGGAGAGAAGCAGCAGGAGGGAAAGGGTTAAGAAATCCTTTCCCGCCTGATGCTATTGAGATGATGATCAGTTCACTACTAGCTCATATCAGCATCTAAAGAAATGGGAACATTGAGTTGGTTGTCGGGAATCAGATGGGGGAAAGTCCTGTTGATGTTGGTTAAATGTTTAGTTGGGGTTGGCGGTTATTTTAATTTGGGTATAACTGTAAACTGGTTGTTGTTGCTGTTGTAATTATTGGTTTCTATTGATGTATTGGTTTGTTTATTACTTGTATAGAATATTTTGTTTTTTACATGTTTGGTGCTTTGTTGTGTTTTTATATATGTTGTCAGCTGCCCAGAGTGGCTGGGGGAACCCAGGAAGATGGACAGGATATAATTTTAAAAAAATATTATTACAGTCGTACCTCAGAAGTCGAATGCCTTGCGAGTCGAATGTTTTGGCTCCTGAACGCTGCAAACACGGAAGTGAGTGTTCCGGTTTGCAAACATTCTTTGGAACCTGAATGTCCGATGAGGCTTCTGCAGCTTCTGATTGGCTGCAGGAGCTTCCTGCAGCCAATCGGAAGGGACATTTCCGAACATTTTGGAAGTCGAATGGACTTCCGGAATGGATTCCATTTGACTTCTGAGGTACAGCTGTATTATTATAACTCAGATCCTGCTTGCGTTTCAAGGCCCCAAGACCTCCCCCCGAAATAACTTCACAGACACATATTTTAGTTTAAGTTATTGGGCAAATTTTGGGCACAACTTTATTAATTACAAAAGGATGAGTGGTATTGGCTTAGGCATTGGCAGCAGACTATAACTGACTCCGCCTCTCTGGCTGGTAGTCTGAAAGGGTAAACACCAAACGAGGAAGCAACATCGATGAAGACTGAGCAATGCTCACAACGGGGTTCCTGTGGTCCTGGCATGGCCCTAGCCCCTCAAGTGGACTTTGGATGAGAATCAGGACCCCTAGATTCCTTTACTGGAATACCCTATTCCTGGAGGGGAAGGTGATGGCTGCACGTCCCCTCCCCCACATTCCAAAAGCCAATGCCTAACCGCCAAACCTTACAAGTTGTGACGTTTGCTGAGGGGGTAGGTGAAAACCAAGTGACCAAAGCCAATCTGCCAAATGGAAAAATTCCTACCCAGCCCCTGTTCCAAAACAGGCAACCCAATCCAAAGCAAGGCCAACGTGACACAGCCTAACATAAGAGGGAGGGAGGGTGGGTGTCTGGTAACACGAAGCAAGTGCCCCCAGTTGCATCGTGCTGCCGCCTATATTGAGCCCAGGGATCACACTACCTCATGCAATTGGCCAAAACAGCCTGGCATGATCCCTGGGCTGAGGGGGCCAGGGCTAGCTACGCCCCTAACAATTTTAACCCTGGGGGGTCATTCCTGGGGCCCGCGCACAACCAGGACCCTCTGTAAGGAGGATCCCATTTGCAGGACTTCCCAGAAGAGGCATTTGGTTGGAACTCAAAGCAGTGATGGCCATCAGCTTGGATGGCTTTATGAGAGGATTAGACATATTCCTGAAGGAATTCAGATTCATGAAGCTGTCAGTGGCTACTGGCTATGATGGTTACGCTCTGTCTTCACTGCTGGAGGCAGTATTGCCTCTGAATGCCAGTTTTGCAGACCGATGCACTTAGGTCTTGCTTGTTGGCTTCCTACAAGAAGCATATAATATAAGAACGTTAAGAAGAGCCTGCTGGATGAGGCCAGTGGTCCATCTCATCCAGCATCCTGCTCTCACAGCAGCCAACCAAAGGTCTGTGGGAAAACCTCAGGCAACATCTGAGCACGAAACATCACTGCCTTCAATTGTGGAGTCAGAGCATACCCATCATTTGCGCCCATGTTGTTTGCGCCCATGTTGTTTAGGGCTATGTGAATTAAAGCAACAGCCTTGAACCCGGATAGCCACAGGCCACCCATTGCCGATAGTGAGCCGGGGCTCTTTCCCCAGAGCGCCCCAGATTGTATAGAGCTGGAGGAGACTCTTGAGAGTCCCATGGACTGCAAGAAGATCAAAACTATCCATTCTGAAGGAAATCAGCCCTGAGTGCTCACTGGAAGGACAGATCGTGAAGCTGAGGCTCCAATACTTTGGCCACCTCATGAGAAGAGAAGACTCCCTGGAAAAGACCCTGATGTTGGGAAAGATGGAGGGCACAAGGAGAAGGGGACGACAGAGGACCAGGTGGTTGGACAGTGTTCTCGAAGCTACCAGCATGAGTCTGACCAAACTGCAGGAGGCAGTGGAAGACAGGAGTGCCTGGCGTGCTCTGGTCCAGGGGGTCACGAAGAGTCGGGCACGACTAAACGACTAAACAACAACCATTCTCAACCAAGGAAGATGTTTACTTCAGGTGAAGATCTGGCATTCATGAAGCCTGCGCTGGGTGGGTGAGTCACAGATGCATTATGAGCTGCTTCTCGTTCAGCTTCCCCTGAAAATGTGACACTTTGGACGGTTGTTGAAACATGCCTCGTCTTAACCACTTCTCATTTCCTTTGGTCTCGCTCCAATTTATGTCAGCTCAAGCCTGCTGGTGGCTGTGGTGAGAAGGACATGAGTGACAACTCCTGGGATTTTCTAATCACAAATAGGCAAGGCTGAAGGGAGCGGGCGGGGAAGAACCAATTTGGAGCTTGGATTATTTCCCAAATGTCCACTTTTTGTTTTTTGGAGGGGGGATGATCTGGCTTCTCAATGTGCCAGAAGCAGAACGTCTATCCACACCATTGGTCCAAATATGTCTCACAAAGCCAAACTCGCCCCATTGCAGCCGTCTGATTTCCTCTTGTTCTGCTGATGGCTGGGCTTGTCTTGCCATTAAGTTGCCTTTTGCTCAATTGCTGTCTCAAAGTGGATCTCCCAGCGATCAGCCTCCTTGTTATTCCTGATGTGCCCTCCTTCCGCTCCACCTGGATGCTGGCTCAAAAAAAAAAAAAAAGCACAGAGGTCCAATTACCCTTTGAATGCCCCATTTGTAAAACCGGCATGCTCACGATTTCCCTGTTAAGCGCTGGTCCAGGTGAGACATTTCTGAAGCCAGCTGCTGCCTGTTTGAAGCCAGGCAATCAAATGGGCTCCATGCCTTAAACTTTATCTCCATTCCTGTCTGCGTGTCTCCTGATTCATCACTAAACCTTTGGCGTGCCGCAATTTCCCGTGAATCCCATCTCCCCAAAATACCATTCTGGGTCTCTCTCAGCTCTGCAGTCTCCTTTTGTCATTTTTTTTTCTCATGGGTGTGTGTGATTGTGCGAAAGAACTTAGAATGAGGGTAATTTTGCAAGCAGATCAATCTCCCTCACATCGGTAGGGAAGGAAATCAAGATGAAGAAGAGCGTTGGCTAGAATTTCCACGGAGATGTCAGGGCTCTATGCCTCTTCATTCATTCATTCATTCATTCATTTTATTTCATACAATCTATATGCCACTTGGCTATTAAAAAAGCCCCCCCCCCCCGAGTGGTTTGCTGAAATGATAAAATGATAAAATTATCAATAAGAAAAAAATTAACAACATTAATTTAAGGCATTTGAAAACTTAAAAACTGATTAAAACTCTCACCAACTTTCTAAACTGTTTTTAGCAGGTGCCAAAAAGACCACAGTGAAGGCTCCTGCCTGGTATCAATAGGCAGGGAGTTCCGAAGTGTAGTTGCTCCCATACTCAAAGATGGAGTAGTTACAAATGCAAAATGGGTGCTATGTGGAACCTGTGGAGGTGCCAGTTCCATTGACTGAAGCAGTTGTATGGATGTTTATATGGCAAACTTGTAGGCAAACTGGTCCTAAGCTGTTAAGGCCTTTATGTACTATAGTAGGTAAAGGTAAAGGTAAAGGACCCCTGGATGGTTAAATCCAGTCAAAGGCGACTGTGGGGTTGTGGCGCTCATCTCGCTTTCAGGCCAAGGGAGCTGGCGTTTGTCCACAGACAGATTTTCGGGTCATGTGGCCAGCATGACTAAACTGCTTGTGGCGCAACGGGACACCTTGACAGAAGCCAGAGCACAAGGAAATGCTGTTTATCTTCCTGCCACAGCGGTACCTATTTATAAACTTTCACTGGTGTGCTTTCGAACTGCTAGGTTGGCAGGAGCTGGGACAGAGCAAAGGGAGTTCACTCCATCATGGGGATTCAAATTGCCGACCTTCCGATCCGGCAAGCCCAAGAGGCTCAGTGGTTTAGACCACAGCGCCACCCACCCTCTCCCTAATATGAATAGTAACACCTTGAACTTGACCTGGTAGCAAATCGGGAACCAGTGCATATCTCTGAGCACCAGTGTTGTATGCTGACAGGGCCTCACTCCCATAAGCAATTGTGCTGAAGCACCCTGCACTAACACCTTCATCCTATCCCAGTGATGGCTGCTGTCCGTTGGGGCTGGTAGGGAAGAAGAGAAGGAACACAAGAGCAAATGGTGTTGGAGTCCATGAAAGGCAGGCTCTTCTTATGACTTCATGAAAAATCTCTAGGGGAAAAGCTCTGGGGTGGGGGACTTGAAGGAACCTGTGAGGCCATTTGACCTTCTGCTTTTCCTGAACAGGTTAAGGCCGGAGTGGTGAACTCTATGCTCTTCCAGACTGACCGAGAGAGACTGGACAATGTTTCAGGATGATGGGAGTTGTAGTCCATCAACATCTGTGAAGGGTTCTGGTTCTCCAGCCCTGTCCTAGACACCTGTCCCAACCAATCAGGGATCACATATTAAATGTGCAATATTCACCTAGGACAGAGATGAAGAACCTGTAGCTCTCCACATGCTGTTTGACTCCAAATCCCATCAGTCCCAGATAGCGTGGCCAATGGTTATGGATGATGAGAATTCTGGTGGGCCACAGGTTCCCTACCTTTGGGTTAAGCAAAGAAGGGGAAGTCAATGATGCTCCCAGCTTTCACTGTTCTTGATGCCTCTCCCTAGGCTCACCTCTCACTCTTATCTGTACAAATAGCTCAGTTGCTAGAGCATGAGACTTTAATCTCAAGGTCATGGGTTTGAGCCCTACGATGCGTGAAAGATTCCTGCATTGAAGGGGTTTGGACTAGATGACCCTTGTGGTCCCTTCCAACTCTACAATTCAATGATTCTATTATTCTTTCCATTGGCCAGCTGTATTGCTAGTAATTTCCAAGGTTTGAACCCTCCTTGCTCACACAGCTTGTGGAAATGAGTGACCCATTTTTATTTTCCCCCCCTGCCGTGCCTCTTTGGAGGCAAATTATTTGGAGGCAAATAATATATTTTGTAAACAAATATGAAACCCATGTGTATCTATTAGGATATTCAATAAAAACATTCTCTCTCTTCTTTTTTTTTATTGCCCTCTGAGGTCTAATTCTTGAGGCTAGCAAGATCACAAAGGCTTTTTAATGCACCTTCTAATGAATGCCAAACTTCCCTCTTAATGAATAGGGTTTGCAGTTTGCGAGGAAATCAAAGCCATCTGAAAATCCTGCTCTTCTGCATATCCCTTTTGCAAGGTAATGTCACGTGCAATAGATGGGGACACTTATTTGAGAGAGTGGAAGGTGTTTTTTTGTCTTGCGATTCTTCAAGTCAAGTGGATCTCTCCCCCCATTCCTCCCCCCACAATTTCCCTACAAACAAGGCTTTTTAAATTTCTCCATACAATGCCATTGGCAGCATATTCTTTTAGAGAGGCCATTCTTCCCACAACACAGACAATGGCAAGTGGAGCTAACCCACTTTTCTGATGGATTTGTGGCTTCCTCCTCCTTCAATGTGGATATATTCATCCCGTTCTTGTGTATTGCAAGGGAAGAAGTCCTTGGCCTGATGCTGTTACTGAATGCAAATATTCTTCTCCAGCTCTTCACCTGATGCACACAGCATGGTAGCCTAACCATTCATTTGGACGATTGTAAGATTCAGAACAGATAAAAGAAAGCCCTTCTTCATGCAACGCATAGTTGATGTACGGAACTCGCTCCCCCAGCAGGCAGTGATGGCCAATAAACTGGATGGCTTTAAATAAGGATTGGACAAATTCATGGGCTATCAGTGACTACGTTGCTGAAAACCATAGGATGGGAGAAGGCTCAAAGCCTACTTGAAGTTCCCTCACAGGCCTCTGGTTGGCCATTAGGACAGGGTACCTTGGTTCTCAAACTTAATCCGTTCCAGAAGTCCGTTCCAAAACCAAAGCATTCCAAAACCAAGGTGCACTTTCCCATAGAAAGCAATGCAAAATGGATTAACCTGTTCCATACTTTTAAAAACAACCCCCCAAACAGCAATTTAACATGAATTTTACTATCTAACAGGACCATTGATCCATAAAATGAAAGCAATATACCATGTACTGCAGTCACACAATCAATCAATCAGTAGCTGAACTGGGTTCCACACAGTCACAAAAACAAAACAAAAAGCCGCAAAAACAAAAATGCAAAATAAATAGCAAAAACAGACAGACCTCAGAGTAACCCTCAAAACTGAAGTGTGGCGCTCAAAACGGGAGTGTAACACTCAAAATGAATCACTTTCGGCTTCCGAAAAACGTTCACAAACTGGAACACTTACATCTGGGTTTGCAGTGTTTGGGTTCCAAGTTGTTTGAGTACCAAGGCATTTGAGAACCAAGGTACCACTGTATCTGGTTTTCAACACTGTGATATTGTCAGGCTGTGGAGGTTCTAACCCCAACAGCAGGTTGCCAGGAATGGATAAGACAAGGAAAAGTCCTTACCATCTACTTTTTATTCAATATTTACAGAGAGAGGCTTGGGAATGCAGCCATTTGGAATAATGGCCTTGTCCCGAGTAAATCTCCACTCCCTCCGTGTAAATCTGAGTAAATCTTCCCTCTCCCACTTCCTCATTCATCAACAGTAGGGCCATCCGTCTCTGAGCTCTTTGCTTTCCTATTTTTAAGGCTCGCCGGGTTCTGGGAAATGGTGGGTCTGGAATGCTTTCTAGTGATAACGTGTCAGCTAGCTGCTCCAGCTCTGCCTCCTCCTCCTCCTTTCCCATTATTTCCCAACTTTCCACCTCATCTTCCTCTGAGCTGTGACCTCCCACAAACTCCTGTTGTAATTCTGAACTGTCTTCTTCTCTGGAAGGGTCAGGCTGGGAGGCAGCCTCCACCATTCCTCCTCTGCCCAGTCCCTGACAGATATACGTATAACCATCTAAACATTGTGATATACTGATATATCACAATGTCTGAAATAAAGATGGACCCATGTAGAGGTATTGGCTGGCTTCACAGTTTCCCCCACATTGTGATAGCACACACCCACACACCCCATGATTCACAATATATTGCCAGGTCAGAAATTACAAAACCAATATCACACTATTGACTTCAAAGCAGTTTGGGATGATGTATCGATATATCCCCCTGCCCCATTTGCCACTGTGAGGATGGGATGCTGGACTCGATGGTCCATTGTTCTCATGGAGGACTCTTTTGATGTTCTTCTGTTCTTGCACATTCAAACCCTTTCCCTCCCTCCCTCCCTCCCTCCCTCTCATCAGGGGCTGCAGACATCTGGCATGGAGCCGCCGCAGTTTAAAGTTCCCCAGGTCTAAAATATTTATTAACGTGAAGCTGTAGTTAGCACTTAAGCTGAGGGCAGTACAGTAGAAGTCTCTTTGTTGGAAATGGAAGTTAGTGAGGCTGAAAAGCCATTACACTGTAAATATAAACTAGATGAAGTGCTCAGCTACAAGGAACCTTAAATGTCCCGGTGCCGGTTTGCGTTCCTTCTGCAAGGCAGAGCTTAGAGGATCACTTGGCTCAATCAATCTGCTTGCAAAGGTTGCTTTTGCCAGAGCAATAGCTTGCGGGGGTGGAGGTGGCGGCAGCAGAGGGTGAGCCAAGGGGCAAAGAGATGTTGAGGTGAGCCTAGGGGACAGCATTTCCAGAGAGTTTGATTATGTTTCTGTGCCAAGTGTGCGACATGTAAATGAGTGTGGGTGCATGATGCTGCAGGAATGTTTCTCCAGCAGTTGGGCTTCAAGATAGGGTAGGGTGGATGTGCTAAGGAGAGGTGGTGGGTCTCTTTCTCTGCCCAAGGGTCATGTTCCCTTCTTGGCAAGCTTCTGCTGGCAACATGCCCATGAGTGGCACCACCAGAGACTAAACTGAGTGGAGCAATAAATGTAAAGGTTACGTTTGTACAGTAAGCTTGATGTACCCTCCTGCACCCAAGTAAACTGGCTAGAATATTGACCAGGTTCAAGAACAATATTCCAACCAGACCAATACACATGTTCCAAAGCAGGACCAGTAAGATGAAGGGAGCATGCGACCTGGAGAGAGTTCTGGAGGCTGCTTAAAGGATGAAGGGTCATTTTTATTTGGAATGCTCCCTTATGGCACTGGTTTTGAGCATGTGTGTGTGTGTGTCCCCTAAGCTCTTGAATTCCTTTGGTGAGGCGTTCCCAAAGTAAAGGAAGGATTGAACTCTGATTAATAAGAATACACACAGAGGCTTGAACCAGCAAGACTCTGGGAAGGGTGTGTATAATCGTATCTGCCTGGCCCTAAGATTAACATCCTGGGATTAACATATCAGAAAGGCTACTTCAAAGAAGCTGCCCACTGTCTTTGATGACCCAGGATGCCTGCCTGGCAAAGCAACTGGGCTGTGTACGTGACTTGTCAAGAAAGAGAAATGGGCAGTAGAGAAAATGGCCAGAGATGCATAGGGTTGTGGGATTTGATCAGAAACTATTGTCAATGTATCAAACCCAGTCAACACAATGCATTCATCATGGACACAATGGCTTGATGCATATTTTATAACTCCTCGTAGTAATCCCACCTGACCCCACACTCTGGATATTTGCACTCCTACACTTTGGGGCATCAGGAATTGCCACAAGGTGAGGCGAGATGTTGAACTTCGTGCCTCACCCCATCCCCATCTTGTGTGAGCCCATATCTTAGCAGTGGAGCAAATGGTTGCATGTACCCTGATATTTGTGCTGCAAGAGTCTTCAGGGCTTATCTAGGGTTTGGTTTCATTGGAATGAAGGTCAATGGAGACTGTGGTGTCTTTAGGATTTATGGTTTTATTGCCGCACATATACATCCTGAGCAGAGAATGGAGTGGCTCACCGCATTACCACTCCCAACAGATCTTGCCTCTCCATTAGATTCCAAGAGAGATCCCCAAGCGATAGCTTTATGTCTAGCACAGAGCAAGACATGTTTCTGTGTCTCCAGCTTCCAGCATCTACATACTCAATTGCCCCAATAAAACCTGAACAGTCCCTTGAGAGCACGGAGCCCAAAAACGTGCAAGATCATGATCTTGTGCGAGAACATGGAGACCCAAAATGTGTGTTTGGGGGCTCAATATTCTCAAACAGGTCACTTGACTCACCCAGGAGTGCAGCCCGGGAAATGTGCTCCCCAGTTTTTCTCCTGGACATGTTAGAGGGAATGCATCCGCCAAAACTCCATCTCACACACAGCCTCCCATGACCTATTTTGTCCTTTCTTCGGATGATGTGGCATCCAGCCAGGTGAGGTGGGAAAGGGCCCACCCATTTGTCTCCATGGCAACCTTTTTAGATATGCAAATCGTGGTATTTAACTGGCCAGCCAAGGCTATTACCTTAACAAAGGAATTGGCTTGTCTGGTTCAGCAGGTCTCCCCTTATTAGATTCTAACCTCACAGAAACAAGATCGTAGGCTTGGAAAGGGACCCATGCGTATCATCCAAACTGACCCCCGCAAACCTATAACAGTATGGTTTGCATCCATAATGTCCTGTGTTTAAATCCATGGTGTCTCCAGTTAAAAAGTAATGCTGTGCTGTGTTGAAAATGTTATCCTGCATTTTCTTTTAAACAATTCACCATCAGTTAATCAGAAAATAAATTGCATTCAAAAATGATCAAAGGGGAGAGAGAGAATTTGGTGAAATCTCATGGGTTTCTATGATCATAGGAAGAGCCCTCCTAAATCAAGCCAAAGACACATCTAGTATTTACTTGAGAGTAGACCTGGTTAGGATTGCACATCCTAGAAGCTGCAATCCTAACCCTGTTTGTCTGGGAGTATCATTGAACTCAGTGGGACCGATATTGACAGAGGACAAACCATAGCTAAATATAATAGCTGTTCCCTTTGGGAAGAGAGATTCTTCTCAAAGGGATCTGTTTCCAATGAGAAACAACTGGAAAGTATTTCTTAAAGCCATCTCTGCAGTGGTTTAAGTGGATCTCCGATTCTTTGGGAAATTGAACCATGAATCTCTTTATGGTCTCTTCCTCCACCCACCCCTTTTAAATAAAAATAATTCTCCCACCCTGCACTACTGTGAGGACTTCAGACAGACTTTTAAATGCGCTTACTTGTGAATAAATTATGAAGAGACTTCCTCTGATAGAGCGAGCCTTTCAGGCAGCAGATCAAAAAGCAAATTAAATCCTCTTTGGTGTAATTTCCAGCATAGTGGTCTGGTTCATTTTGAAGATCAGGGTTTAGGAGGGCTCCCCCCGCTCTTTGTATGTGTCATTTATATCTTCTTTTAAGACAGTTAGTGCAAAAGCTTTGGTTAAAGGCTTTTGACTATAGAAGGAAGGGAAAGTCCGTCCTTCTTCCACAGCATCTTGGAACAGCTGTGTTACTGGTACATCATAATACAAGAAGCGCTTTATATATTCCTCCCTGGCCAATAGGATGCAATGGTTAGCCTAGGTGGGTGGGGTCAGTCCAAAAGGCTCTTTGCTTAGAAAGTGGCTACCCTGCAATCAATAGAATCATAGAATTGTAGAGTAGTTCAACAGTGGACCAGCCTCCCTTGGAAAGTGATGCACCTTCCTTCATTGGAAGTTTCTAAAGAGAGGTTGGATGTGTTAGAATTCCTGCTCCATGATTGCAGTCATGGGATTTTTGTCTATCACATGACAGTATATGTTTTGACCCCACAGAGTGGGAAGTGACGGAGACAGGATGTTTGTGTTACTGTGTTCCTTGAAGTGGGACTGTTGTCCTTTTGCTTTTTTGCTGTCTGATGCTAGAGAGAGAGGGAGCCATGTTGCAGTGCTCCATGTGTGTTTATATGTAAATAAAGTAGATTAGCCAAAATGCTGAGTTGCTGAGGTCTGCTACACAACTGACCAAACTCTGCTGATCCCTAAGTGTGCCGATGTCTGTTGGCATCAGTCGCTGTGATGTTTGGACTGAAGAAAGCTTTTGAAGCTCCCGAACAAACGACCAGGAGGGAGGGAACATGCCAGTCGGGCATGTGTCTCTGCCAGGGTCCTACTCAAGAGTAGGACGAGCCCCTAACAGAGTGGCCATCTGTCAGGGATTTTTAGCTGTGATTCCTGCATCGCAGGGGGCTTGGACCAGATAACCCTTCCATCTATGATTCTATGATTCTAAACACAGACACAAGATGCAACACAGTTTATCAGATTTGGTAGCCTGATGGTATCACATAAACTGTGACAATATCACTGAGGATAAATGAAGGCAGCAGAGAGGAAGGGCAGACGAGGGCTTTGGGAAATGGAATCAGAGTTTCACAAGGAGTTCTGGGTAGTTGCCAAGGAAAGGAGCTGTTCTTCAGCACCACTGAAAGTATTTTCTGGCTCGTGCTTAATCATGCACTTTTCAGCAAAGCTTTTCCAAAGTTGTCTCAGGGAGACAGCAGCCTTTCCCACCTGGCTCTAAGGGTACATTTTGCACTTTGGCTGGTGAGGACCCAGACTTGAATCTCCCTGCTATACACCTCCCGAGATCAATGGACTTAAGTAGATTATGGTTTAAGTCCAGATAAGAGAAAGATCCACGGTGGAGAGTCGGCTTATCTTTTCACTCCAGCAAACCAACATCTTAGTGGTTTGACCACATGGCTAATGCTGCTGATTGATGCTAATGCTCTTAAAGCTTCTTAATGCAGCACCTTCTTAACTTGCCATAGCGAAATGCATGAGAGGACAGCCCCATCCCGAAAGATGCCCAGCATCTTTGCTTGTCTCTCTGTTGAGCTATGTGTCTCAGGTGGTGAGAATGGCAAAAAGGAGAAGAGGCTGGAAGAAAGGAGAGGAGCACGTGACTCACTTTGGGCAAGCAAGTGATGCTTAGATGTCCTTGTGGTTGTTCCCAGTCCCATTGATCTTACTGGTAGTCTCTTGGCACTGCGTGAAATGCCATATAGACCAACCATCTCCTACTTGGGGATTTGCAGCTGTTTTGGACTTCAGCTCCAACGTGTCTGCATGTTGGCTAGGCGTGATAAGGGCTGTAGCCCAAAATGGCCTTGCTGGTTGGTGCTGATGGGAATTTCAGTCCGAAACAGCAGAAAGGTTGGGGAAGGCTTCCTGAAACGGCACCTCAGAATTTGCTTTGGATTTTGCTTTGGTGAAGGGCAGCACTTTAACTGAATGCCTTAGAAGACAAGGTGCCTAGTCATGGCCCCCTGCAGTGTGTTCTCAGGGCAACTGGTCCCAGAGCATGGTGTGAGGGGATCCACATTGACTCTGAGCGCAATTCAAAGTGTTGCTGCTGACCTTCAAAGCCCTAAACAGCTTCAGCCCTGTATACCTAAAGGAGCGTCTCCACCCCCATTGTCCCGACACTGAGATCCAGCTCCGAGGGTTTTCTGGTGGTTCCCTCACTGTGAGAAGTGAAGTTACAGGGGAACTAGGCAGAGGGCCTTTTTGGTAGTGGCGCCCTCCCTGTGGAACAACCTCCCATCAGATGTCAAACAGATAAACAACTTCAGTGGTACCTCGAGTTAAGAACTTAATTTGTTCTGGAGGTCCGTTCTTAACCTGAAACCGTTTTTTAACCTGACGCACCACTTTAGCTAATGGGGCCTCCTGCTGCCACTGAGCCGCCGCTGCACGATTTCTGTTCTCATCCTGAAGCAAAGTTCTTAACCCGAGGTAATATTTCTGCGTTAGTGGAGTCTGTAACCTGAAGCGTATGTAACCTGAAGTGTATGTAACCCGAGGTACCACTGTATATGACTTTTAGAAGACACTTGAAGGCAGCCCTGTATTGAGAAGCTCTTAATGGTTGGTGTTCGGTTTTGTTTTCAACATTTTGTTGGGAGAGGACCAGAGTGGCTGGGCCAACCCAGTCAGATGAGCAACATATAAACAATGACATTATTATTATTAGCCACATTGCTGAAGCTAAGCAGGTCCGGCTCTGTTCAGTGCCTGGATGAGAGGTCTTTTGGGAAGTCCATTGCATGCCATCTTGATTTGTGCAATGCGATGAAAGAGCTGCATCTATTTAATCCATACCCTTTGCAATCAATGAACTTAAAGAAGCAAAGCTGAATCATTCTTAGTTGCTTGACTTCACTCTGGTTGTCTGTTTAACTTGTCAACTTGTTTTCACTGGGTCTACTTTGAGTATGACTCCAGAACCCTAAATATTTTAACTTTTTTATTTTATTTTTAAAAATACCTTATGTTGTTGAGGCAACTGATAAGGACACTCTTGTGTAGTTGTAATGCTTCGTTTTTCACTCCAAAGACGATGCCCTATGTTTCATGCTATGTTCACATGCTCCCTCCCTCCCCACTTTCTCCAACACACCCACCAACCCAGTTTAACTTTCTCTTCTATACAAACACCTTCAGTAAAAATTACAATCTGGGTGAACAAGCATGAGCCAAAGATTCGTCAGATCCATCTTCTTCTTCTTTGCTGAAAACTTGTCATTTGCGGAGTTTGGAAATGTTAATGAAAAACTCTTACTTTTCACTGTTTGATGCATTGAGTGTGTTCATGGTTTTCTTCACCCCAATCAGCTTGGGATGACGGGGTGGGGAGGTGAGGAGGAAGAGGGGTGCCTTCTCTGTTGCTGTGGCAACTGGACTGCTGTGGCAACTGGACTGATGCTTCCTTATGCATCTAATGTACACCCCATTGAACGGAATGCCATGTAGAGGAACAATGCCTACATCTGCCCATCCACATGCCTCTCAGAAGGCAGCTGCTGTTCCATTCTCTGTTTCCCTTTCAATGGGCAGCCCATCTGGATCAGGGATGAATGAACCTGTTGCTTCCATTCTTTCTCCCTTTTCCAGTCTTAAATTCAATTTGCCACATTTCCTCATTTAAAAAAACAACCCCAAAAATGTCCTCATAAAAATATGTCAACATTTCAGTGCAAATTTCTCCTTTTCATATTTCTGTGTGAAAGTTTGCCTAGCAGACCTGCAGAGAGATGTTCTATTCTTTCTGTAGTGCATAAAGTAGTTTCCCTCACATGATGCTTATGTGAGTCTGGGTGCCAAATATATCAATTTATTTTTTTAAAAGCTCCAGGCAGATACATAGAGAATTGAACCTGCTCTTTTCCAAGTGGGCTTGGGAATGCAGCTTCATGCTCAATGAGTCCCTTAATCCCTGGCAGCAGGAGACCGTTTCATGAGGTACCTGCAGCCCAAGGCTCAGACAGTTGTCTCAGACCCCATTTTCGTCTTCGTTTTCGCCATTCAGTGTTTATCAGAAATGTATAATGAAGGCACAATGCTGGCAGGGGCAAGCAAAGCATGTTTGTGAATCTATTGCTCTCAACACACAAAGCGCCACCATTGCAGATTTTGATATATAAGGGGGGGGGAGGGGTTTGGGGGGAGGGAGCAGAAGAAAGCTTCCCAGCAATGCACCAAGACCAGCTCTTAGATATATCCAGGATTAAGCTGCAAAGGGAAAGTGTATTGATTGATATATTTATTTGACTTTTTAAGACACCTCACATCAGTTAGGATCTCAGGGTGGTTGGCAAAAATGCTTTTTAAAGCACTTAGAACGTGTCAAAAGCACAGAGTGTCTGGCGGCATTGTGGAGACAACTGGTGCTGTAGTGGTCCTGGGTCACGGGGCCAAGGACCAGTGCCGGATTTACATATAAGCTAAACAAGCTATAGCTTAAGGCCCAACTCTCTTGGGGAAAAACTGGGTGTACATTTCCAAAGTATAAGATAAAAAACAAATAAAATTAAAGCTACATATGGCAACAGTGTTTTGTGTTGTGTAGGCTCCTGTGATATAAGTAATGGGCCCCGCCTGCTAGCCTGCTCCATAAAATATCACTGGTTTGCTCATTTCTATATATAGGGTGCCTACATTCTGCTTGGACTGGTTGCATGGCAACATGTTCAAAGGGCTTTAGATACCTATTAGGTCCATAAATTACCATATAGTGTATAGTCAACACAAAAAAACCAGTGACAATTTATTGTTGACAAAGGACAGCTGGACATATAAAGGCCCCCATTACCATCAGTAGCTTAGGGCCTCATCATACTTAAATCCGGCCCTGGTAGGGGCAGAGACTCGTTCCTATTTCTGCAGCAGGATCTCTGTCTCCAGCATCCTAGAGCTGGCCAACCAACATGAAAAGGGAGCTTTTTAACCACAGAGAAGAAATCTTCTCACCCTCTGTGCTGACTGGAACCAGCCAGAGTGAAAGGTGGTGAGTTAACCACTGAGGATTGGCTCCTAGGGTCACTCCGGAGAAGGCACATGGGGATAATAACATTGAGGAATTGTTGTACTATATGCTCCAACAAGAAGCAGAGACATCACCTTGCCAACAAAGGTCCGTATAGTTAAAGCTATGGTTTTCCCAGTAGTAATGTATGGAAGTGAGAGCTGGACCATAAAGAAGGCTGATCGCTGAAGAATTGATGCTTGTGAATTATGGTGCTGGAGTACTCTTGAGAGTCCCATGGACTGCAAGAAGATCAAACTTATCCATTCTTAAGGAAATCAGCCCTGAGGACAGATCGTGAAGCTGAGGCTCCAGTACTTTGGCCACCTCATGAGAAGAGAAGACTCCCTGGAAAAGACCCTGATGTTGGGAAAGATGGAGGACACAGGGAGAAGGGGACGACAGAGGATAAGATGGTTGGACAGTGTTCTCGAAGGTACCAGCATGAGTTTGACCAAACTGCGGGAGGCAGTGGAAGACAGGAGTGCCTGGCATGCTCTGGTCCATGGGGTCACGAAGAGGTGGACACAACTAAACAACTAAACAACAACAATGCTCCAAATCTAAGCATTTAAGAACCCTGAAAAAAACAAGGTGCTTTCATTTCAAGAGAATGGTGTGCAATTTCAAGGAACTTCATGGAAAACACAGTCTCAGTCACTCCAAAAGAAGATACAAAAGCACCCCGGATCATTTGCCCACGTAGGTGCACAGAAAATGGTAGATCTAGCTGAAAAGAAAAACCTGAGATCTACACTGATCCTTGCAATGCATCCCTAATTATTAAGTTTGTATAATAATTTTATTTGTAAAAAGCCATGCCCCCTCGCAGTTGCACCCCTTTGAAGATTATACAACACTCTGAGATTATATTATAGTCTCAGAGTGTTGCATAATCTTCAAAGGGGTGCAACTGTGAAGGAGCATGGCTTTGACTGTTATAAAGGGAAACTGCACTTCTGAATTTGCCACTACACTGCTGACGATAATGAATAGATTTTCTGCAGCACAAGCTTTCATGGACTCATGTTCACTTGGTCAGACACATGTGTAATGGTGTGACCATTCTGGGTTTGTATCCCAGAATGATGATAGCAAGGTGATAACCCTGACAGGTCATTTACAAAAAAGTGTTTTAGCTACAGACTCAATCCAGGATGAGATTTCTCAACACGTCGTTAACATTTTGCAGTCTGAATCTCAATGTCTAAAATCCAGGCTCCAAATTACCATCTCTCCAGATAATATTTGGAGGATATCTGTGTCCAAAATTTAGAGAGGATGACTTTTTTTAAAAGAGGAATTTCTGGAGCAAATCTGTTCCAGCTGTATGAGTAACTTCCTAGCTCAATCAGCCCTAGAGGAAAGGAGATTTGCATTTACTCTACTATGAAGCACCCGGCACACTGTAGCTGATGCAGTAACAGCAGAATGTTCCCTGAATCACTCTGTGCAAAATCAGAAAAAGCAATTTATGGGCCTGAACAATCCAAACTCCATTTTATCTCCACTTATTCTGACTTCTTGCCAGCAAATGAGATTCTCTCCCTCTCCATTGGGCCCACCAGAACATCAATCTTACACCCGGCTTATCACCCGCTCACAAAGGAGGTTTTTGTCATATTTAAAGTGGAGGAGCAGGGGGGAGAGTCCTGCTTCACTCATCTTCTCTCATACACCTTGGCTCTTTTGGGAAGGTAGCTCAGTGGCAGAGGACCTGCTTTTTGTGCAGAATATCCTGGGTTCAATACCCAGCAGCAGCTCCAGGCAGGAGAGACCCCCATCCCAAACCCTGGAGAGCTGCTGCAAGTTAGTGTAGACAATATTTAGCTAGATGAAACAATGTTCTGACTTTGTATGAGGCGAGTTAAGGAGAGCCGTAGTTCAGATTGCCTGAAAAAAGTCCCAAATTCAATCCCTTGTATTTGCAGATAGGGCTGGAGAGGCTCTTCTTTGAAACCCGGAGAACCACTGACAGACAGTAGTATGACTCCGTATAAGGCAGCTAGCTGCTTAACTCAGCTCTCTGTTTTTAGGACTAGAATCTGAACTTATTTTTCGGGGAAGGCCTGTAGGCGGGTGGAAGGACATCTTCTATGCTTGCAGAAGGGCCCCTAGCTTCTCCAGGTAGGAGTGGGAGCGATCCACCCCCAGTGGTGGTGCATTGCTCCCACTGCTACCTAAAGATGCTGCAAATTGAGCCCAGGACCTTCTACAAGCAAAGCAAATGCCCTTCTACCAGGCTACAGCCCTTCCCCTAAAATAAGTTCAGATTCTAGTCCTTGTGGTTCTGAAAAAGAGACAACTGAGTTAAATAGGGACCTGGGGAAAGCCTGTGATTCCTGGGCTCCTTTTGGAGGAAGGGTGCAGATCTGGCCAGCCCATCAGGTTGGGTGAGGCAGCTGCCTTAGGTGGCAGCCCCTTCCACCACCCAGCTCTGCCACCATTCTCCCCAGGCTCTATAGGCAGAGAGTGTCAGGAATGAGCCAGCTCTGAGCGAAGGTTTGCAGCCTACTGTAGAAAGCAGCCAGGAACAGAGAGGCTTAGATGTTAGTCAGGCAGGGGAGAGCCGGCAGCTGCAGACTTCAGCTCTTTCTCACCTTGATGGGCTGGCTGATAAGGCAGTAGCTGAGAGAAGGCTAGAACACAGCCAAAGATTGCAGGAAGCACAAATAGGCACAAATAGACTCAGCCTCTCAGAACAGGAAGAGGTTGGAGCTGATCCACTAAGTCCAAAGAGGCGGCGAATGGGAGGGCTGCTAGATGGAAAGCAAAACAAGAGACGTAAGAGTCATAAGTTCCATATCTTCTGTCAACGACAGAAGAAGTCTACAGAAGGGTCATCTTGACTAATGATGCTGGAGGCTTTGTTAGAGCCGTCCAGAGCTATCTGTTTGTTTTTGTAATAAATCCTCCTTCTTAATGACCTACACTCACTGTATTATCAAGCTGGGAACCTAGACTCTTGACAGAGAGGTACTGGTGGCAAAGCTCTGCAGAATGCCTCCCCTGCTGCCCGGTGAGAGGGGAGGTGTTCTGCCACCCAGCTGTGATGGCCTGGGATTCCGAGTCTGAGAGTGAACCGGAGGAATCCCAGCTGGCACAGGAGTCCCCGCCTCCAGGGCCGGCTGAACTGGGGCAAAGCCTAGATTCTGAGGAGCCTGCACCTGTGACAGATCCTCAGGAGCAGGTACCAGGTGAAACCATTCTGGCCCCAGAGGTGCTTGAGGACTCAGTGTCTACAGGTGAGCCTCCCCTGGGGCCCAGTAACCCTTCGGCCTCTCCTGAACTCCAGAGGCTTAGGGCAGAGAGGCGAAGGGAACTGGTTTCTCCCAGGAGGAGTGCTCGCCTTAAGGCCAGGAGAGGTGGGGCTTCTGGGGGCCGGGACCGCCCCTGGCCTTAGAAGAAGATAAAGGTCAGTCAGCCCGGTCCCAGGTTGCGGGAGCAACGTCGTTGTGGAGTACCTTCTCTTACCCAGTCCTAGATCTGCACTTCCAGTGTGCCTGTTCCTCGCCTGGCTTCCTGCTCCTGACTCTCCGGTGTTCCTGTTCCTCGCCCGGCTCCCTGCTCTCCGGTGTTCCTGTTCCTCGCCCGGCTTCCTACTCCTGACTCTCCGGTGTTCCTGTTCCTCGCCCGGCTTCCTGCTTCTGCCCTACCAGCGTCCCTGTTCTCCGCCCGGCTCCCTGTTTCGGACCTCGCGTCTCATCTGGTGATCGTCTATCCGGCTTATGACTCTGGACTGAACTTAGGCTACGGTAATAGTACCTCCCCCCCCCCGGGACCAGCACACCAGCTTTGCTGCTGGATGGGTGGGGAAGATATCTCCCACTGCCTGGAGGTGTGTGTGCTTTGCACTGCCTTCTCCTGAAGGGAGGTGGTGATGGAAAGTCCTGTAGTTCGGTGGGAGGGTGGGAGACCCAGGAAGGATCTCTTCCCTGCCTGGCAGGGCGGCTCTTTACAAAGTCTGTGCCCCCATTGTGGTAGTAGCAACAAGGTGTTTTGCCTCAGGTACCAAAATACCTGAGGCACCCCTGGAAGAAAGGGATATAAATTTAACAAACATAGAAGCTTCTTGTGTTCTTCTGTTGGCTTGTGAGTCTGGTCATCCAACCTGTTTGGACCTGCTTGATTGGCAGAGGGCACCGAGTCTTTTCCAGCCTTATTTGGTGAGCTTTTCAAGCTCGGATTCTCTCTTCCGAGTCCAGGATGACCACGGAGGTGAACAGAGATGAATGGAAGCCTTCTGGGGAGGGGGGAAAGGAGAAAGCAATTGTTTGTGCAAACGACTCTATATGGCTGCAGGCTGGCTGTTCCCAGGAACGCCGTTTACCGATTCTCCTGGAACATTTCTTTTTTACAGTGAAATAAATTCCTTTTTGCAGCGTATATGGATCGGGGGAGCCATATGTCACTTTTTACAAGGGGCCGACAGCCGAAACCAGGGCAGAGTGATGGTGCCCCAGTCTTGCTTCACCTCTGCGACTTCATTAGATTTCTCACAGCATCCCCCCCCCATTCCTAGAATTTTGGTGTTGGTTTATTTTAAGATGCAAAGAGCAGGGAATCATAGAAATGTAGAACTAGAGTCTTCTAGTCCAACTCCCCTGCAAGTCAGGAATCATAGTTTAAAAATCCCTGTTGGCCGGCCACCCAACCTCTGTATAAAAGTCTCCAATAAATGAGTATATACCACCTTCTACAATTAATAAAAATTAATTGGCAAGATAATCCACCAACTTTTGAGATAGTCCATTCTCCTGTCCAATAAAGTAAATGCACAGTCTTCATAATAATATTTGTGTGTGTGTGTATATGTGTGCACACACACACACACACACACACACTGCTTTTTTTCTAAAAAAAAAGTTTTACTCTCATTTTGACACAAGAAAACCACCATTTTATAGTTCAAATCAGGAAAAATAAATACTAAATGGACAAAAGTACAAATATTCACCTGGAAGACCATAGTTTCTCCATCGCACCTTTACCTGACTGTATTGATAGCCAGTGTGGTGTAGTGGTTAGAGTGCTGGACTAGGACCTTGGAGACAAGGATTCAAATCCCCATGCAGCAATATGAGGCCCACTGGCCAGTCCCTGCCTCTCAGCCTAACCTACCTCACAGGGTTGTTGTGAGGATAATTTCGAAGGGGGAGGGAGAAGTGTGTGAGTTCCTTGGAGGAGAGGTGGGATATAAATAAATCAATAAAATAAAATAAAATCCTTCCTTCTTACTGCAAAGCAATGAGTTTTAGGTCCCATGCAGTGGTATTTTTCCAGAAAAAGAGGTGCTGGAGCTCACCATGAAAGCCTCCCTCTTTCTCTTCAAATGGCAATGGTATCCATCTGAGAGGTGCCAGAACTGAGTTCCATCAAATTCCCCATGAAAAAAAAGCTCTGGCCCCGTGAATGGGAGCAAAGAAAGACAAATTCAGTCCCCTGGTAAAACAGTGAGAATTTTCAGGGGGCACAGAATCTACATAGGAGCCAACTCCTAAGGGCCATGGGGGCTTCAGCCTCCCCAATAAAATATATGAGGGGGCCAGCAGCCCCCCCCCCAGGTTGATGGGCACTGCCATTCAAAGAGTGTGCATTCACCGTGTCATATGATTGATTATGTGGGGCAGGGCTTACCTGCCCCCCCCCCAATATTTTATTCAAGTTGACACCCCTGCTCATCTAGTAGCCTTTGCTCCCACCCCCATCTGCTTCCAACCATAAAATAATGAACCTGAGAGCAAAACGCTGATCAAAACGAAATGCTCCTTTGGCTACTTGCTCCATGCTAAGCTGTGAAATTCAAATTCCCTCGTGAATATTCATACCAGCTCTCTGAGGAAACCGGGAAGCGTGATTCGGGTGGCTCGGGCTGACAGAAGCTAGCAACCAAGGACGTGTTTGTGTGTGTTTGTGTGTCCCCTTTTTTTTCCGCTGGGAGAATTTCCCCCTTCTCACCCTGGAGCGACGACCCCCCCCCAAATAGCTGTCAAGAAGGGAAGGCAGGGGGTCAGGGCAGGCAGGCAGCTTAGCATAAGGATAGCCTGAGCGGTGGCAAGAAGGTCTCTTCAAAAATTCATGCCGTTCGGCCACCCATCCAAATATTTATTTATTTATTCCCTCCCAAGGAAAGATCCGCACGGGCACGGCTGCCTCCCGCCTTCCTCCGGCTCACCACGAGATCCTCCCTTTGCATGCTAACTGATCAATAATTAAGAGCTCCAAATTTATTGCGACAGGCAGATGCGCGCCGTCAGCGAGCTTGGGAGGGAGCTGGCCTGGCAGGGTGGAGCAGGATGCTGTTGCTGCAGCGGGCAGCAAGTACTGAAGCATCTAAGGAGAGCCCCTGTGGCTGGATCAGGCCGATGGCCCATCTATAGACCGGCATCTTGCCCTCACGAAGTTCAAGGGTAACTGTAGGAAGCTATTCTGCTTGCTGAGATTCTATTATTTTGAAGCTATACAGTGACATGACCTCATCTGAAATAGCTTTGGAATATCTTCCAAATTCCTTATGTTCAGGGTCTCCGTGGTCTGGGATCTGTTTGCATGTAGAAGGTCCCAGGTTCAGTCCAGGGAGGGCTGACAGGGGAGGTCCCCTGCCTGAAACACTGCAGAGCCACTGTCAACCAGCATAGATCAGTTGTGTGGAACCCTTGGTTCTCCAGATGTTGGTGACCTACAGCTTGCATCATCCCTGGTCATTGGTTACACTTGCTTGGGCTGATGGGAGTTGGAGTTCAGCAATATCCAGAAGGTCAACACACACACACACACACACACACACACACACACACACACACACGTAGAGCCTACTGGGTCAGAAGCAGAAGAGTTTGGATTTTATATCCTGCTTTATCACTACCCAAAGGACTCTCAAAGCAGCTAACATTCTCCTTTCCCTTCCTCCCCCACAACAAACACTCTGTGAGGTGAGTGGGGCTGAGAGACTTCAGAGAAGTGTGACTAGCCCAAGGTCACCCAGCAGCTGCATGTGGAGGAGCGGAGACGCGAACCTGGTTCCCCAGATTACGAGTCTACCTCTTTTAACCACTACACCACACTGGCTCTTACACTGGGTCAGGGCAAAGGAGGCCCATCTAGCCCAGCATCCTGTTCCCTTGGTGGCCAACCAGATGTCTGTGGGAAACCCTCAAGTAGGACCCAAGCAGAACAGCCCTCTCCCCTCCTGTGGCTTCCAGCAACTGGTATTCAGAAGTATCAATGCCTCTGACAGTGGAGGTGGAACACAGAGTTCATGGCTAGTAGCAATTAATAGCCTTTTCCTCCATGAATATGTCTAAAGCTTCCCCATACTTGGTTTAGACAGCAACTGGTATTCAAAAACATTGCTGCCTCTGACTTGGGAGGCAGAACACAGCCAGTGGGATTAGTAGCAATAAATAGCCTTCTCGTTCATGAATTTGTCTAAAGCAGGGGTCAGCAAACTTTTGCAGCAGGGGGCCGGTCCACTGTCCCTCAGACCTTGTGGGGGGCCTGACTATACAGGGGTTTTTTTGGGGGGGAGGGAAATGAACGAATTCCTATGCCCCACAAATAACCCAGAGATGCATTTTAAATAAAAGGACACATTCTAGTCATGTAAAAACATGCTGATTCCCGGACCATCCGTGGGCTGGATTTAGAAGGCGATTGGGCCGGATCCAGCCCCTGGGCCTTAGTTTGCCTACCCATGTTCTAAAGCTTCTCCTTTCCTAGTGTAGAAAATTCGTAGCTAGATGGATCAATGCAGGAGTGCCAACTGGAATAAAATATTGGGGGAAGCAATTAGACCCTGGCCCACATACTCAATCATATGATGCAGTGCACACACCCCGTTTGAATGGCAATGCCCATCAGCTTTGGGGGGGCCCACCCCTCTCAAATATTTTATTGGGGGGCGGCCAAAGGAACCTCGGCCCCTAGGAGTTGGCTCCTATGGATCAATGTATGAAGCGGATTCCTTAGCTCCTTTGCAAGAAATGATCCTTAGACGCCTCCCCAATTTGATGATGGTTTGATTGATTATTTAATTTCTATACAGCTTAATATATTACCAATATAAAATTGGAAGAAACAAAAAATTGGAAGAAACAAAGAACAACCTGAAATATTACAAAAAAAATACAAAGTTACTGTACATATAAAAATGTAACGTAAATACAAAGTTACTAATACCGTGGTACATTGGTTGTCGAACATAATCCGTTCCGGAAGACTATTCGACTTCCAAAACGTTTGACAACCAAAAAAACTGAGGTACCACTGTATATAAAAATCAATTTCAAACTGTTTTCCTTCTGACACCCCCCCCCCCTTTTCCTGATGCAACAGTTGGCGCACACACAATGTGCAACGTATGTGACGTCACATGCCTTGTGGGCGTGATGTCAGCCCCTCCCAACTTGACACCTGTGGTTCTCACCCAAGGTTCACACAAACTTTCAGCTCACCCACAAAAGCCTCACAACAAGAAGAGTTCCTGGAAGCAGCGTACTTGCTGGATTGATTTCTGTTCCAAATATGAGATGAATAAGCTGATCTCGGCCATTTCTGTTCCCATTTCCACCAGAAGTCCCTGATGTCCCTATTCAGGAACAGAAAAATCCTAAGTACCACATTCCAGCAGCTTAGCCAGCGCAAAGAGGATGTTGCAGCTTGGATGCGGACCACCGGTCTTGGCGTGAAATGACCATCACCCACTTCATGTCACACTGCGGGCTCAGGAGTGTTAGGAGGGAGTTTAACGCTAACTGGCTCATTGCCACTGCTCAGCCAGACGATGGTGACTCAGCCGTGCTGCTTTGCTGGACATCACATTTTCTAATAAGGGATTACTGGTGTGAAACCTGCTCAGGCAGCAAAGGGAGGGGGGCTGGAGAAATGAGAGCTGGTGGTTCATGAAATGGAAAATGTACCTCCCCCCCACTCCCCCACCCTGTTAAAACTGATGGACCAAGTACTCTTCAGCCTCCCTCCTCAGCATCCTTACCGCAGGATGACCTTGGCTCATTTTTATTAGGATCGCTGAAGATGTGGGCATGACCCTCTTAGGATTCTAAAACCATGACACACTTATTATTCATTTGCTTACACTGCCATCAATGTGCATCGAACTGCAGAGCCTCTTAAATAAAGGAACACAAGGAGAGCCTGCAGAATCAGGCCAATGGCTCCTCTTGCCCAGCATCCTGTTCTCGCAGTGGCCAAAAAGATGCCCATGAGAAGTCCACAAGCAGGATCTGAGCACAAGAGCAGTCCCCACTTGTAATGATCTGAGGCAGGCAAGCAAGCCCCGAAAAGAAGTAATGACTCTCCAGCAGTTTTATGTATGTTTATTTAGAAAAAAACCCACACACATCCAGAGCACGGCTTCTCTCCTGCTTGCATTGATGACAGTTGGTCAGTCTGAATTTCCACCCCTTTCACAGCAGAAAGGATGCCAAATTCCTGCCCTTCCCCTCTTGCCCTTCCGTTGTCCTCTGATCTTATCCAGTCTCCTAGAATGGGGACTGAGAAGCTGGCCTCCCCCTCCCCCCTTTCCCTTGACACAGTCTCAGTCCTCTGTTTATCTGCTGATTGCCTAGCAATGCTCTGGCTGCCTCCCAACTCTCCCGCTTCTTGACAGCTACCAGTGTGTTCTTCGGGAAGGGGGGGGGGGTCGAACTACCCCTCTTCGGCTCTGTCAGCCAGCTCTCATCTGCAGAGTCTCTCTCTCTCTCACTTGGCTCAATTTCTGAGTCTGACCCTTCCCCTGCACTCTGGTGAACCATGTTCCTGACACCACCTTTGCTTTTAGCAACTGGCATTCAGAAAGATTACTGCTTCCAGCTATAGTAGCCATTGATAACCCTCTCCTCCATGAATTTGCCCAATCCCCTTTTAAAGCCATCCAAGTTGGTAGTCATTGCTGCTCCCTGTGGAAGAAAGTTCCATAGTTTAACTATGCACTGGGTGGAGAAGTCCACAGGCAGATTTAGGGGAGCGCAACCAGCTTGGTTGCACTAGGTGCAGAGCCTCGGTGTGCCACTGGGGGCGCCACAACCATGATTTACAATGCAGCACGAGAGGCGGAGGAGCGCCAAATTTTGACGTTGCACAGGCTGCCCCTGGAATTTGAGACCCCAAGTTCTGGCACTGAGAATTCCTTTCTTTTATCTGTCCTGAGTCTTCCAACATTCAGCTGCACTGAATGTCCATGAGAGCCAGTGTTATGACAGATAGACAAGTCCCTGCTCTGGTGATTTAATAGCTGCCAGTTCAGCTGCTCCCCATCAATTAATGAGAAAAGGAATTGCCTTTGAAAATCATCATCAAAGAGGAGAGAAAAGTTATCCCTTCTAATTTTACACCCTTCAGAGTTAGCTGACAGACTTTTGCCCCTGCCCCCAATCATATTTCCTTCTGCTATAGGTGTATTAACCTTGTAATTATTATTTTTATTTTTACCTGGCATGCCACCTGAAATTAATTGGCACCATTGCTGATACAGAAAACTGCCCGGTTTCTGTTTAGTCCTGTTTTCCATGTACCAAGGCTGTGCATTTTGCCTAAGGATGGAGACCGTCAACAACCATTTTTTGGTTTCTAGAGATGGGACATCAGCCAAATATTATTATGAAAAGATAGCGGAGATCAGTATAAAAATTGCACATGCATAGATGCCAGTGTAGAAAGAATCACCATGATTTAAATCCGGGATGGACTGTGACTCTTATCATAGGGTCATATAATTATGGATTTGGAGGGGACCATAATGGTCATCTTGTCCAAGTGGCTGCAATGCAGGAATCTTTTGCCTAACGTGGAGCTTGAACCCACAGCCCTGGGATTTAGAATCTCTTGTTCTGCCAACTGAGTGATCCAGCACTTTCTTTATTTATCATGACCAACATTCAGGAATGATGGAGGTTGTCAGTCTGCAACATCTGGAAGGCCACAGAGTTCCCCAGCCATGATTGAAACAGGAATACAATGCAGGTCACCATAGTGGGGAGGGTTATGGCCAGCTGACTCTGTGGTACCTGCTCAGGTCTGCAGTCCAGGTACTAAGAGTTGATTGGCATCTTCGTAGGGTGCCTGATCTTTGGACCTTCAACCAGAGGACACCTTCAACCAGAGGACTGTCCTCTGTTAATCCTTCCAACTAGGAACGTAGGAGACAGCCTTCTGCTGAGTTAGACCATTGGTCCACCTCCACTGTATTGTTACACTGACAGCAGCTCTCCAGGGTTTCAAGTAGGGAAACTCTTCCTTTGGGAATTAAGGAGATGTTCTACCACTGAGCTACAGCCCTGAGCTGCAAGAGAATCATTTGGGACATTTTGGTTGGCCCAAAGAAAATGTTGCTCTAATATGGATCCCACCCCCGCACAGCCACAGGCCAACCAGATGACAGTTACTTTTTGTGTAAGATTATTCTAACCCACCTCAAGAGCCTGTAAAAGGACTAGCCCCTTCTGCACCTTTCCAAATGCCAACCTAATGAGCAATCCGAAGGGAGTCTCATCTACTCCCATCAACATTGATAAACCTAGGAGTCAGGTGTTTATCAGCAGCAGATGTCCTCATTCATGCTTTACATTTTTAGATGTACACCTGAAGAACGGAAGCATGGATGACAGCCAGTTAAGCTATGGAACTCACTCCAATGGGAGGCTGTGATGGCTGCAGATTTGGATGGCTTTAAAAGAGGATAGACAAATTCATGGAGGAGGAAGCTATTGATGGTTACCAGCCATGGTGGCAATGCTCTGCCTCCACGGTCATAATGCATCTGAATACCAGTTGCTGGAAGCCACAGGAGGGGAGAGGGCACTTGTGCTTGGATCCTGCTTGTGGGTTTCCCACAGGCCTCTGGGAGAACGGGAGGCTAGACTAGATGGGCCACTGGCGTGATCCAGCAAGCTCTTCTTATGTTCTTTCTACCTTTGTGAGTACGGAGGTCGGATATACCGATGCTTCAAGCATCAACAAAAAACTAGTCAGCTCTCCATCCCAGCGCTATTGATTCTTTCTATTCAACGGACAGGGCAAGGGAGATCAATTTCAATCTTCAGGTCATTTCAGCAGCCTATTTCCTTGCCATCGTTTGTTCATTTCAGAGTAAGCACCGGCCACACCAGAAGCTGAGCTTGTCAGGCATGTGCAACGCCAGCCCAGTTCATCAGCACCGAGCCCTTGATCTGTCTCGGCTGTCCCTGGGCTTGCTGAGTGATTGCACCGCGAAATGATTTGTGCTGAGCATCACAGGACAGGCGTCAGCCCCTGCTTTCTCTCTCGCTGGCTATTGCTAGGGGAGCTGCAGAATGGCAAACACTGGCATTGCATTGGAAAAAAAATGTGCCTTGTTATTTGCAAGAAGTGAAGTGTAAACAGAATGTTGAAAATGGAGGATTTGACAGTAGCTCAAGACGACTTGGAGACTCATGCATAAGATTACAATCTTTTAGAATAAGAATTCCTTTCTTAGATTGTACCAATGTCCTGTCAGGCAACCTGTTTCCTCAGTGGCCAGCCGGATGCCTTTGAAGATTGCAAGGGAAGTTTGCAGGGCACCAGAGCAATAGCCAGTTCCTGCTGTTTGCCCCCATAGTTTAGTAAACCTGCTATGGGTTAAACCAAAGAGCCTAGGACTTGCCGATCAGAAGGTTGGCGGTTTGAATGCCTGAGACGGGGTGAGCTCCTGTTGCTCGGTCCCTGCTTCTGCCAACCTAGCAGTTCAAAAGCACGTCAAAAGTGCAAGTAGATAAATAGGTACCGCTCCGGCGGGAAGGTAAACAGTGTTTCCGTGTGCTGCTCTGGTTCACCAGAAATGGCTTAGTCATGCTGGCCACATGACCTGGAAGCTGTACGCCGGCTCCCTCGGCCAATAAAGTGAGATGAGCACCGCAACCCCAGAGTCGGCCACGACTGGACCTAATGGTCAGGGACCCTTTACCTTTACATAAGGACATAAGAACTTGGTTAGCCCAGTGGCCATCTAGCCTAGCATAAGATGCCCCCAAGGAGCAGGGTACAAGCCCAGGGTACAGGCCCCTTGCCCTGTGGTTTCCAGGACTGAATATCCATGAGGTCCAGTGTTATGAGATAGGGAGAAAAACATTTCCCTGTCCACTTCCTGTACACCATTAGAAATATGGCTGTTTCATTCAGCTAGCATGAATGATTAATTGTTCTTGATGGGCATGTCCATGGGGTCTTCTTTTTTAAAAGAAACCACAACCATCTACACTAGTGCTTTGCCAAACATTTAAAAAATTCAATTGTGCCTCACCCGAGCCAACCATTCTCTGTCAATTAGCAAGAAAAGGAATTGAATCTGAGAATGATTGAAGGGCAGAAATTTTCATTTCTTGTTATTCCTGCCTTACATCTTAGGTGGCCAAGGGGCATTTCTGGGTGTCCTTTTATAGTGGAACCTTGGTTCTTGAATGGCTTAGTTGATGAACAAATTGGCTCCTGAACGCCCAAAACCCGGAAGTAAGTGTTCCGGTTTTTGAATGTTTTTCAGAAGCTGAACAATGCGGCTTCTTCTTGGAAACCAGGTCTTGGTTTTTGAATGTTTCAGGAGTCAAACGGACTTCCGGAACAAATTAAGTTTGAGAACCAAGGTACCACTGTATTTGCAAGATAGGAGATTCTGACTCAATGTTAGAAAGAACTTTCTGACAGTAAGAACTGTCCAGCAGGGGAATGGACTCCCTTAGAAGGTGGTTGGACACAGAGGGAGGCACTATGGGGGAAATATCTACAGGGACAAGTTGCTGTGCACACTAGGCCTGGCCTCCCAAGTCACCCTTTTCCCTTGACTAAAGGATTAACTTCACTGACGCTGCGTGATTTATTGTTGACCTGACACCCACTCCTGGTAGTGATGGACTTTCCTTCATTGGAGGCTTTCAAACAGAGGTTGGATGGCCACCTGCCAGGAATTCTATCAGCTGTGATTCCTGCATTGCAGAAGGTTGGACTGGATGACCTTTGGGGGTTCCTTCCAAGTCTACAAGTCTATTGTTTATTCATTTGTTAAACTTACCCGTCACCTGCCACCGAAAGGCTCTCCAAGCAACTTCAATTGAGTATAGCAGTATAACATTGAAGGGCAGTGGGGAGAGATCTCATTGATATTTTGTACAATATATTGGGGGAACAAAAAACCCCCCACCCCATAACAATAATAAAAAGCCCCCCATAACAATAATAAAAAGTAGTGGTAAGCAAACAATTCAGTGAGAAAGTAATACGGGTGCCCCCTGGAAAGATTTTGTGTGTGTCTGCGTATAGCTCAGTCGGTAGAGCATGAGACTCTTAATCTCAAAGGTTCCAGCCTCTTATTGGGCAAAATATTCCTACATTGCAGGGGGTTGGACTACATTGCCTTCATAGTCCCTTCCAACTCTGCAATTCTATGATCCTAATGCTCCCACCCACTAACTAACAGATAACAATAAAAACTCAAGACTGACCCTCCTCCCTAGCCCCAAAATCACTGACATCAACCTTGAGGTGCTAATTGATGCTGCTGATGCTGATTTAATCTTCCCACCCCATCCAGAATTCTGATGTCAAGGCCAGCAACTGTCAATCAGGCATGGGTGGGGCCAGGGTCCTCCAGGGATGGTTTGGCACCTCTCCTCTTCTTTCAGGGAGAGCAGCGGCAGAAGCAGAGCAGGGAGCTGTTGGCAAAAGTTTTACCTAATCTGCAGTCATCCTGGGTGCTGCGGCTGTCCTGCCACTGGTGGAGGTGGAGGTGTAAACAAATCACCTCTCTGCAGCCTCCCCAGTTGCCCACATTTCAGTTAACCCCCAGGAAAAGACATTGGGATTTCCTTCTTCTATGGTCTTGCCGATGGGTGTTTCTGAGTTCCCTTTCTTTCTACAAATCATACAACCAGTGTTATGTGCAGCCTCCCTGGGTGCCCATACTTCAATTAACCCCCTTTGTGATTGAACTCCTCCAGGGGGGTTTTTTTCATTAGGAAGCATGGGTAGCTGGGCAGGATGCAGAACTCTGGAGAAGTGTGGAAGGAAGGAAGGAAACAAGCATCACTCTCAGCCACCTCTTTCAGTGATAAGGTAAGCTTGAAACCTTTCACTGACTGATATCCTTAAGGATTTCTTCAGTGTCCTGGGTCTGGAAAAGCAGAAACCCCTTTCACAGAGGAAGGCAACTTCAAGAAAATGGAGGACATATTCTGGCACAGCACTAATCCATGCTAAGCAAGTTTGCCTCATCCTGTCTCTTTACTGGCCACTGTGAAAACAGGATGCTAGACTAGAACCAGCTGGGCTCTTCTTATGCGCTTACATTTTTAATGCTTTAAAAAGTCTGCCATTGCAATAATTAGAAAAACGGGAGAGTGACTGGCACCCTTCCCAGTTGGGAAGGGGTGGGGCAGGAACTATTATTGATTTACACATGTTAATTCATTGACATCTATGCAGGCTAGATGGCAATGGGGGAGAACCACCTGAGTGTCTTTGGGGCTGGATTTGTCCTCTATTTGCTTCTTCAAATTCCATCTCTTCCATTCTTCTGGAGGAAATCCCCATCCTGCTGACTCAACTATTTGCTCGTGTGTGTGTGTATTCAAAGTTTTGCAGAAATATTCCATTGCACTGCAAAGAAAAATAAAATATGACCAAGTGACAAATCAGCATTTTCTCAGTGCTCTGCTGGGCAGTGGGTGATGGGTTGAGGAACTGCATTATTAATAGAGGTTAGCAACGCAGTCCCCTTTCCTCTGGTCTGGGAATGAAGCTGGTCTCCTCACCATGCCAGGCTTTTGCTGACCAGCAGTTCTCCCTGAGATGGTCCAAGGCCGTGATGCCATTTGAAGGCACGACCTATCAGCTGGGCACGGGGGGATTTGGAGAACGAAGTCGCTCAGGCTGGTAGATAAGCTGGCAGGCCCATATCCTGGGCATTCAAGGGCAAAGGAGTGAGGGCCCTTCACAGTTGAGGTCAAAGGTGTACGTTGGAGCAATGCACAGGCCACAAGTCTTGCATTGTATGTTTGCACTTCAAAAAACAGTTTTTGATTGTTATTTTTAGTTAGTCAATTTTGACCCGTGATTTGGGTTCTGCTCTGCTCTGTGTAGTTGAGGCAGCGATGTTTCTGAATAGCAGTTTCTGGAAACTGAGAGAGTGCGGAAGGTGGTTCTCGCACTCAAATCCTGTTGGATGTCAGGGGCTGGTCTGAATTGGACAACTGGGGAATGCATTCGCCAGAAGATCAGATCCTAACAGAAGAGGAGGGGGAATATTCACCTCCCCCTTTGCTTCCAGTGTCTGCAGAAGCAAGGAGATAGGCAGATACAGAAGCTGCACAGTTGAGAGAGGAGCTGCCCAGCTGTGAGATAGTAGCTAAGCAACCAGGAGGGAGGGAGCAGCTGGGCGATACATCAATCAAGTGTGTGTGTGGGGGGGAATCCCCTCCCTCCCCCTGAACTTGGAGGTCTGAGCATTCAGAGAACAAAGAAAACGCGGGAGGGGTGGACTTCTGTTTGGTGTGCTCCTTGCTGTGGAAATCACAAGGAGGAGTCAGAGTAGGCAACTAAGATCCTTGCAGAGAGTTGCCTGTTTGTGCTTATAACAGAATTGTGCTGGTCCCGGGGGGAAGGTTACCGTTGTTGTAGTCAAAGTCCAGTCCTGGGTCACTAGCCTGGAAACAGTTCACAAGGAGCGAGGCGAGGTCCGAAGCAGGAAGCCAGGCAGGGACAGGAACACTGGAAGGTCAGGTCTGGGTCCGGGCAGGAGCAGGTACTCAACGACGTTGCTCCCATAACCTGGGACCGGGCTGACTGGCCTTTATCTTCTCTGAGGCCAGGGGCGGTCCTGGCCCCCAGGAGACCCGCCTCTCCCGGCCTTAAGGCAAGCACTCCTCCTGGGAGAAACCAGTTCCCTCCGCCTCTCTGCCCTGAGCCTCTGCAGTTCAGGAGAGGCTGGGGAGTTACTGGACCCAGGGGGAGACTCACCTTCCTCTGGCAGGGCCGGGAGAGGCGCACCTGTAGGCACTGTGTCCTCAATCACCTCCGGAGCTAGAGTGGAACCACCTGGTGCCTGCTCCTGAGGAACCGGCACAGCTGCAGGCGCTTCAGATCCAAGGCCCCGCCCCAGCTCAGCCGGCCCTGGAGGCGGGGACTCTTGTGCAGGCTGGGGTTCCTCCGGTTCAGCCTCTGAATCAGATTCCCAGGCCATCACAAGAATGCTGTACAGTGGTGCCTCGGGTTAAGTACTTAATTCGTTCCGGAGGTCTGTACTTAACCTGAAACTGTTCTTAACCTGAAGCACCACTTTAGCTAATGGGGCCTCCTGCTGCCGCTACGCCGTCAGAGCACGATTTCTGTTCTCATCCTGAAGCAAAGTTCTTAACCTGAAGCACTATTTCTGGGTTAGCGGAGTCTGCAACCTGAAGCATATGTAACCTGAAGTGTATGTAACCCGAGGTACCACTGTAATGAAAAGACTATAAATCTACTAAATGCTCATTAATTCTTATCGGTGAGCCACTGGAACTCCCATATTTGACCCTGGAGCATTTCCCTCAGGCACCTGGTTGGCCACTGTGAGAACAGGACGCTGGGCTAGAAGGTTCATTGGCCTGATCCACCCATCTCTGATGTTCTTAATAACACATACTCTGGACACATACTCGGTCCCAGCTCCTGCCCACCTAGCAGTTCGAAAGCACCCCTAAGCGCAAGTAGATAAATAGGTACCGCTTTATAGCGGGAAGGTAAACGGTGTTTCCGTGTGCTGCGCTGGTGCAGGCTCACCAGTTGCAGCTTCGTCACGCTGGCCACGTGACCCGGAAGTGTCTTCGGACGGCGCCGGCTCCCGGCCTCTTGAGCGAGATGAGCGCGCAACCCTAGAGTCGATCACGATTGGCCCGTACGGGCAGGGGTACCTTTACCTTTACCTGGACTGCAAATATTGTTTCTATCCTTTTTCGGTAACTGATGACTGCAGATGCCTTAAAAAAAACAAAATCTTTGTACCTGTCATGAAAGAGTCCCACTTGGCTCCTCAAAGCATCCTTGAATGGTGCCTCTTTCTACCCAAGTACAAACTGCTACCCGCCCTCCCCCTCCTGCAGCCCTTCTGTTCAGGCTCCCAGGAGAGGAACACAAAGAAACAGAGAATATTAATAACAAAGGAGAGGTTGGATCATTGTTTACTTGACTTTAGTTAATAAATTTGTTTCCATCCGCGATCCCAAAATGAAATTAAAAAGCCTGTGTTTGCACTTGAGGATTTCACGGCACTCCTGCAGATAAAACACATTGGAGATGGAATTAATAGAATCACTGGCGGTGGGTGGTGAGGGGACATAAAGGAGGTGAATTTGCATAATATATATTTATCTATATCTACATAATTTTCAGCTTGATTGTAGCGCTGGACTGGGTGGATAGGTTGAAACCCTCTTTGCCCAGCCCAGCACCATGACTGGACCATACCCTCTAAGTGTTCCGATTTTTGAGGGACAGTCCTGGAATTACAGAAGCCATCCCAGTTTCTGATTTGATCCCAGAATGTCCCGGTTGTCCTTTCACCTCCCCTCCACATCTTGGAGAACAATTAAAAGTGCTGCAGAGATCTGACACCTCCCCTTTCAGTCCTTTTTGGAAACAGAAGCCTTTGGTGTGTGTGTGTGTGTGTGTGTGTGTGTAGGTGCAAAAAGGGAGTCCTGTTTATACTGAAAATAAAATACCTGTGCCAAATGAAGGAAACGGTGAAGCCGACATACAAAGCCCTTCCTATAATTTTAAATGAAAACGTAACCAACCCACTTTAAATTCTTTAATTGCAATGCTTCAGCAGCCAGCAATTATTATTTTTAAAAGGAAACACATGGAGTGTTTATTCCTTTATTGTAAACTGAGCCATACACTGCAAGCTTTTACACACTGTATTCAACGGAGCTTACTCCCAGGTAACTGGGTAAAGACTGGGCAGCATTACCCTGCAACCCTAAGCATTTTTACTCAGAAGTAAGTCCGACTGAGTTCAATAGGATTTACTCTCTGGTGTGTTCCTGATCATTCTCACAGTTACTTCTATTATTATTATTATTATTATTATTATTATTATTACCCGCTTTTGTCCCTGACAGGGACTCAAGGCAGCTCACAACTAAAAATTTGTTTCATTCCATTTATCTGTTGAAGTTGCTGATAATGGTTAAAGGTAAAGGTAAAGGGACCCCTGACCATTAGGTCCAGTCGTGGCCGACTCTGGGGTTGCGGCGCTTATCTCGCTTTATTGGCTGAGAGAGCTGGTGTACAGCTTCCAGGTCATGTGGCCAGCATGACTAAGCCGCTTCTGGCACAATGGGACACCATGACTGAAGCCAGAGCGCACGGAAACGCTGTTTACCTTCCTGCCGCAGCAGTACCTATATGTCTACTTGTACTGGCGTGCTTTCGAGCTGCTAGGTTGGTAGGAGCAGGGACTGAGCAACGGGAGCTCACCCTGTCGTGGGGATTTGAACTGCTGACCTTCTGATCGGCAAATCCTAGGCTCTGTGGTTTAACCCACAGCGCCACCCGCATCCTGAAAATGGTTAGGAGACCCTTTATTTCCCCCATAGAGGCAGGGGCATAGGAAGGGGGGGCTGACCACCCCGGGTGCCCTCACTGAGGGGGGTGACATTCGGCACGCTGCCCACCTGCCCGCGACTCCCAAGCCTACCTTGAGCCATCGGGGTAATGGGGGGGGGGAGCTGCACCACTTTGTCGGCGGCATCCCCCCCTCCCCCCTTCATTTTGACAGCTTGGGGGAGGCTTGGGAGTTGCGGACAGGCAGCGTGCTGAATGTCCGCCATGGGCGGCTTGCTTCGCTCTCGGCTTCAGGGTGCGTGCGCCGCTCTGGCACCTGAGCAGCTATCCCATGCCTGGGAGGGCACCCTCTGTGCCACGCCCCCCTCGGTAGTGCACCCGCCCTGGGCAGCACGGGCATATGCTCTGCCACTGCACAGAGGTACAATGGCCTGATTTTACTGAAGGCGAATTGACTGTTAAAACCCTCTTGAGAATTGCAGCTCTGGGAGGGGAATGCACTCCTAACAATTCTCAGCACCCCTGACATACTATAGCCCCCTGAATTTTGGGGGGGAAGCCATGCCTGTTTGAAGAGCGCATGTATAGTGCAAGTATATAAATGTATAGTGCAATTGGCATACCCTCCAACATTTCCCCGATGGAAATAAGGACGTCCCATTCCATAATGATAATTTGATTATTTATACCCCAAACATCTGACTGGGTTGCCCTAGCCACTCTGGATAGCTTCCAAGATACGTAAAAACATAATAAAACATTAAACATTTTTTTAAAAAACCACACCATACAGGATTGCCTTCAGACAGCTCGGGGGTCTGATAATTACAAACTCGCCAATATTTCACCAATGAAAACAGGGACATCCTAAGGAAAAGCAGGACATTACGGGATCAAATTAGGAACTGGGGCCGCTTCTCTAAATCAGGGGGCATCCCTGAAAAATAGGGATATTTGGAGGGTCTGAAATGGAGCCTGTTTCTGTACCTGCATTGATAGATATAGATATGTGAATACAGGCATCTTTTTCAGGGAGAGGTTTTTTATTTTTCCGAAATGAGCTGGAATTCTGGGCCTTTGTGTTTAAATAAAACATCAGCCTTCCAAAGTTTAAAGCAACCGCCCACGCATGCCACGGGAACACTGTGGACTTTGAAGGCCTTTGCATTCCTCATCACGAGCAGGTTCTGACAGGCTGAATGGAGAGCTGTCACACACACACACACACCCTGTGCAATGCAAACACACCACTGGGGCTAGCATGGTTTTGTACATGAACCAGTGAGTAGTTCAGAGTGCTTCTGTTGAAAGCCGATTCCCACATTGCATTTCCATTAGAGGTGTTATCCACAGGCCTGCATTTCCAATCTGGGAGTGGGGAAAAAGCATTATTGCTATCTCAAACAGGGTTGCAATGGCAGACCCTCCAAGCGTCCCTGTTTTCCAGGGATGTCCCCGATTTAGAGAAGCCGTTTCTGATTTGATCGCGGAATGTCCCACATTTCCTTAAGATGTCGCTACAGTAGCATCTCGGCTTACATAACCCTCCGGTTACGTAAACTTCACGTTACGAAAGCGGCAAACCTGGAAGTATTGGACTGGGTTTCACGGCGTGCGCATGTGCACAAGCGGTCTACCACTGTGCACATGCACAGAACAGTGATCCTTGGGTTGCGGAAACCTCGGGATCCAGCTGGACCTCCAGAACGGTTCCCATTCGCAACTGGAAGGACCACTGTATTTTCATTGGAGAAATGTTGGAGGATATGGAGACAATCCTGTACAGTGGTACCTCGGGTTACATACGCTTCAGGTTACAGATTCTGCTAACCCAGAAATATTACCTCGGGTTAAGAACTTTGCTTCAGGATGAGAACAGAAATCGTGCTCTGGTGGTGCGGTGGCAGCAGGAGGCGCCATTAGCTAAAGTGGTGCTTCAGGTTAAGAACAGTTTCAGGTTAAGAACGGACCTCCGGAACGAATTAAGTACTTAACCTGAGGTACCACTGTATAGGGATTTTTAAAAAAATGTTTAATGTTTTATTATGTACAGTCATACCTTGGTTTTCGAACAGCTTAGTTCTTGAACGTTTTGGCTCCTGAACGCCACAAGCCCAGAAGTGACTGTTCCGGTTTGGGAACTATTTTTGGAATCCGAACGTCTGATGGGGATTCTGAGGTTTCCTGCAGCCAATCAGAAGCCGCGCTTTGGTTTCAGAAAGTTTTGGAAGTTGAACGGACTTCCGGAATGGATTCTATTCGACTTCCGACTTCCATGGTACGACTGTATTTATATATGTTGGAAGTGGCTACGGCAATCCAGTAAGATGTGATGGGCATAAATAGTAAAATTATCATTATTGAATGGGACATCCCTATTTTCATTGGCGAAATCTTGGAGGGTATGCAATAGTTAGAATCACAGAACTGTGAAGTTGTAAAGGACCCCATGGGTTATTTTGTCCACCCTCTGCAATGCAGGAATGTCAACTAGATCATACATGAGAGAAGGCCACCCAACCTCTGCTTAGAAACCTCCAATGAAGGGGAGTCCACCACTCCTTGTGGCAGTCTGCTCCATTGTCAAACAGCTCTCAGGCCTGTGCACCCAGCAACAGACATCATCTTCTTCATTATTACCAACTTCTTGTAATAAACAAAAATCTGCCCTTATTCCCTTATGGGGGACACAAGAGCCCTTATAGAGTCCTTTGTAGGTTCTCCATCAGCCACAGAAAATAACAGAGGCCAACTAGAGAATACTGAGAAGCAAAGCAGCTTGTAAGCCTGATCTTTATTGAACTGTTGAAACAGGGTGCTCCCCTCACACGCAGGAAAGGAGGAGGACTCAGAACCAAGGTGTGCCTGCCCTTATACAGTGGTACCTCGGGTTACATACGCTTCAGGTTACATATGCTTCAGGTTACAGACTCCGCTAACCCAGAAACATTGCCTCAGGTTAAGAACTTTGCTTCAGGATGAGAACAGAAATCGTGCTCCGGCGGCACAGCGGCAGAAGTAGGCCCCATTAGCTAAAGTGGTGCTTCAGGTTAAGAACAGTTTCAGGTTAAGAACGGACCTCCGGAACGAATTAAGTACTTAACCTGAGGTACCACTGTATAGACATTTTAAATTCCCTGTCCTGGAGCTCAAGACCACCCCTCCATACATCATACATAGATCACAGAAGGGGTGTAACCCAAGACCACCCCCCACAAACATCATACCTACATCACAGAAAAGGTGGTCTACAACAGAAATTTGAATGTTGTTGTTTTTCCTGTCTGCCAGGTTATCTGATAATGCCTTATCTGATTGCCTTTCCTGGTAGTCTGGCCATTCCTTTGAGATGGTGATTCCCCAATTCCTGAGACAATGGGAAGGTTCCCTCACCCCCTCCCTCCTTGCAGAGAAAACATTTGGTCAGTTTGGGAGTCAAAATGGTTTCAGGGTGGTCTTCCTGTGCTGCGCCAGACATGTGGTCCCCATTTCTATGTACGTGCTAGATTGGTACATTCATGAACATTTATTATATATATAAGACCTTAACTTTTTTATTTCAATGTTTAAAAAAATCTTGAATGAGAGTCCACCACCTTCTGAGGTCATAGAATCTATCAACAGAGATTGGATGGTCATGTGCCAGGCGGAGTGAGGCACCAGCCCAGACGCCGACAAAGCGACCCCACCCCCTCCAGTCGTGCTTTAAATATGCTGTGAATGTGGCTCTATTTGAACTCACTGGGACCCCAGAAGACTAGTCCCCATGCCCCGTGACACTTTAGCATGATGCTGTTTTAAATGTATCATGCAGAAGAGTTCTCTGTCCACCTAAAAGTTTGGTGACCTTTGGTACGGCAATATTTTTGGCATGAAAAGCATGAAAATCAATTTAGCAAAAAAAAGAGAACAGCCTTTGCAACCCGAAACTGATGATTTATGCAAGCCAAATGAAACTCGCCCCCCTTCATGTGTACTTATTTGTCAAGAGTTCAAATGCGGTAAACTCAGAGGAAGTGCAAGCAAGAACTCCGAGTGAGGCTGCCGAAATCTAATCCATGATTGATGAGGGATTTCGTCTTTCTAAAGGTGCCTGCTAATGTCCGTCTCCAGCAATGAGACAGAGAATAATGGGGCCTTCCTTAACCCTGCCACTCATAATCAGTAGTATACATTTCCCCCCTTTGAGCTTCCTGAAGGTCACTCTGGGTAAACGCATACCAATGAGGACGCAGACAAATGAGGAGGCCTAATTAGAATGCGCTTACCCAGAATGCACTGTGCCAACCGCCTTTGAAGCTTGCCTGCTAATCTTTCGCCATCATCTTCTGCCAAACAATAGAATCAATCTGCAGCAATGTACACATGCAAAAATCAATCTAGCTACACACACACACACACACACACACACACACACACACACACACACAACAAACACTACTCAGGATTGTCAACCAAGATTTGGAAGTGAACATCTGGAAGCCAAGGAGTTGGAGCATGATATATGATACTGCTGCACACACCCTAATCTCCAAGGAGCACGAGACTTAAGGGGATCCCACACTTAGCCAGGGTTCAGTTTTCTTGGAACGAAGGTCAGCAGAGAGTTGGGTGTCCTAACGAGATATGGTTTCATTTGCACATAGATACAACCTGAGCATAGGATGGAAGGGTTCACACATTCTTTTCCAGGAAACACTATCCCACTTCTAACACCAGTGTTGCATGGACCCCAATTTGAAGATGGCTCTCATATCACCTTTCAGGCTTCTTCATACTAAACATACCCAGCTCCATCAACCATTCCTCCTAAGACTCCATTTCCAGACCCTGTATCATCCTCTGGACATGTTCCCAGATAGATCCAAGACAGTGGTTTGGATCCAAATAAAAACAAGGAGAGAAAAGTGGGATATGAATTAAATTGCTAAAAATAAATTAATAAATTTAAAAGTTTGTACAAAGTGCATGCAAAATGTGCGCCATTTCAAAGCAGATTTTTGTGCATTGTACTTGTTGTCTTTTAAAAACATCTGCCCAAAGATTGTTTGAAGGGAGGAGACGATGAGTGCCAGGGAGGGTGGAGTGAAACAGCCATAAAGCTCACAGTCATGAAGCTCACTGAGTGACTTTGGACCAATCACTGCCTCTCAACCTCATCTACCTCGCAAGGTTGTTGTGAGGATTAAATGAGAAAGGAGGAGAACCATGTGTGCCACTTTGAGCTTGTTGGAGAAAAAAGTAGGATACAACCGCAATAAATAAATAAGATTTAGGCTGCTCAGTCTTGGGCTGACACTCAATACAGGAGAAAGCTGGTTTAGAAATGTGAATGTAGCAATTTCTACATGAACTGAACAGCTGGTGATGACAGTGTTTGTGTGAAGATTTGTAGTTAAATATACCTTATGTTTTAAACTGTTGCTGCTGTACTGATTTGTTGGCATCTGTCTGTCTCGAGAGACAATGGAGAGCCCTGCTAACTGCTGTGTTAGCAGGACCAAAGTGACCTTCCCCGGGCACAAGCCTGGGCAGTAATGTGGTTCCTTTTGGGACTTATATGGACAGAACTACCCAAACTGTACAGAAATTTATTCACGTATGCGACTATAGTGGCAAGAATGTTACTAGCCCAAAAATGGAAAGAAGAAGTCATCTCAGCGAAAGAAGAATGGATACAAAAACTTATGGAATATGCAGAAATGATGAAACTTACCGGAAGAATAAGAAATCAAGATAACAACCTTTTTTATAAAAGAACGGAAATGGTTTATTGAATATTTACAAACAAATTGTGAACCAATAAGAACATTGGCAGGGTTATTGCAATAACCTGCAGTTTCCTAAGAGTATATATTTAAAGTAGATGTATAAATGATCAAGTTCAGTTAATTTGGATATGCAGAAAATATTAAAAATAAATTTAAGGAACTCCAGGAAAGAGGAAAAAGCTGCACTGGCTCCTGGTAGAGTACAGGATCAGGTTTAAGGTGCTGGTTTTAACCTTTAAAGCCCTATATGGCCTAGGACCCTCGTACCTACAGGACTGCCTCTCCCGGTATGTCCCACAGAGGACCTTACGGTCTTCAAACAAAAAATTTTTGGAGGTCCCGGGCCACAGATAGGTTAGGCTGGCCTCAACCAGAGCCAGGGCTTTTCCAGCTGTGGCGCCGATCTGAACGCTCTGTCACAAGAGACTAGGGCCCTGCGGGACTTGACATCTTTCTGCAGGGCCTGCAAGACAGAGCTGTTCCACCAGGCCTTTGGCCAAGGCACAGCCTGACCCCCTCCTTTGGCAATCCTCACAGAACTCTAGCCCAATGGTTGCCATTAACCTGATTTGAACTGGTTTTATAATGAAATGATTTTAGAATGTTGTATCATTTTACTCTTGTTAGCCACTCTGAGCCCGGCTTTGGCTGGGGAGGGCGGGATAGAAATAATTTATTATTATTATTATTATTATTATTATTATTATTATATACAAGAACACACTAGTGAAGGCAGTGAATCACACATATCCCTAGACAGCAACATTTATATTTGTGGGGCGTGGGAATGCTGTCTTGCTCATCCAATAATTCTGCTGGAGGCTAGTGTTTTTATACGCAATGCTTCGTTTATTGTGGGGGGGGGGGGGGAGAGAGAGAGACAATGGCCCTTATTCCCCTGGGCTCCCCTGAGTCGCGGTTATCAAAAGGTGCAATCTCACCTGCCTCTGCAATGCTTTCCTCTCCAATTTCCATCCTTCTAACATGCCCGTTTAATCAGATGATGGTGAGAAACAGCCCAGTGGCATCAGAAAGGGGGGGGGGAAGGCGTTATTGGAGGAAAACTTCAGCATCGGCGCTTCCCCACGTGAGGGGCACCAAAAGAATCCTCTGCTTTGAAGTGCTGCCTGCTGCTATCACTGCTGTATTATTTATAGGGCAGGAAATTAGACTCAGAGGAGCTGAGAATTCTGCAAAATAAAAAAAATAAAAGAAACCACAAATGCCTTCCTAATCCCCCCAATAAAGAATGAATAGGCTGTATAGGCTGCTGGGGTGAAAGAGAGGTGCAGCCCACGAAGGTGATGTTCTGGGCTCCTCTAGTGTAAGGCAGGGGTGAGTATCACCCAAGGCAGGTGGCTGTCCCATAAAGCAGGGCTGGCCAATTAGTGCCTCTGTGTCACTGCCTGCCCTCAGAGCTATCTCAATTGCCCTAAGGGGGACCTGTTGTTTCTTTAAATCCCACTGTGAAATGAAAAAGCTTGCCCGTAGTTTCTCTCCATCAGAAATGGTGTGGGAGTTTTAAGAAATGCAGCTCTTCCACTCTATTTAAAAATTGCAGTTCTCCCTCTCTTCGGATTGCAGATGCAATCAGGGGTTGCCAACTTCCAAGAGATTGCGATCTACTCACAGAATTAAAAACTGGCACTAATCTTGTTTTATTGGGGTTCAGGTCAAAGTTGTTGAGCTTTTTGGGGGAGGGGAAAAGCCCCGTTTTGGGAGGCATAAGTTGCTTAGCTTTTTTGGGGGGCGCAATCTGCTCTGGAGAGTCACTGTCAGTCAAAGTAGAAAGTACTGAGCTGGATGGACCAGAGGCAGCTTCAGTGGGGCATTTTTTGCTGCCCGAGTTTCTTCTGAGGTTGGTTGTAATTGTGGGCATCCAGGGATCAGATGGGTATTGTCCAGTGACTGGCTTAAACCAAGATAGATATGGGAAAAGCTCTTTTGCTCACCGTAACCCCCATGCCGGAGCTAATTTCAAGGTACTGTGAGCCTCCACCTTCCATTGTTGGGTTTTGCAATAAAGCTGGATGCATTTCATTATTGTTAGCAAATGGCTCCCCAAGCCAGGAGACCATTGTTATGAGTTAGGGGTCGTTTACTCCCTAATTAAGGTTGTAATTCTTCACAGGCTCCCAGTGTAGCTCTTGAGCAAATGAGTTGGAAAGTAATTAATTTCAGAAGCACCCTCCTCTGCGCTTTTTGCATTTCCTGAATAATTGTGATGTGTGCGCAAGCATAGAGGGGGCGAAATTATATTGTTGGGCCATGAAATTGGGTATGCTCACCAAGATCGGAAGAGAGGGTATACTCTAGCCATTAAAATGTGGGGCTCTACTAGACCCCAAACCACCATCCAACCCCCTAGCTTTGGGAAAAGACCCTAAACCACAAATTATCGTTCTCCTTCCAGACGAGAACCACCAGTTTTGAAAGAAAAGAAAAAAGATGCTTAGTTCTTTTTATTTATTTAATTTGTTCATTTTTTTACATTTATAGCCTACTTTTCATCCAATGAGCTCAAGGTGGTGTACATAGACCTCCCCCCCCCCCATTTTATCCTCACAACAACCCTGTGAAGTCGGTTAGACTGAGAAGGTCACACCCATTGAGCTTCATGGCTGAGTGGGGATTTGTACCCTGGTCTTAAACCACAGAGCCAAGGACTTGCCAATCAGAAGGTCGGCGGTTTGAATCCCCGCGACGGGATGAGCTCCCATTGCTCGGTCCCTGCTCCTGACAACCTAGCAGTTCGAAAGCACGTCAAGGTGCAAGTAGATAAATAGGTACCGCTCTGGCGGGAAGGTAAACGGCGTTTCCGTGTGCTGCTCTGGTTCGCCAGAAGCGGCTTAGTCATGCTGGCCACATGACCCGGAAGTTGTACGCTGGCTCCCTCGGCCAATAAAGCGAGATGAGTGCCCCAACCCCAGAGTTGTCCACGACTGGACCTAATGGTCAGAAGTCCCTTTACCTTTACCTTTACCTCCCAGGTCCCTAGTCCAGCTACACTGGCTCTTCAATATTTGTCTTCTGAGCAAAACAAAGGCTACTTCAGCCAATGCACTTCATTCATATTAAATCACAAAATATAGCTGTAGTCAACCTTCCCTCCAGAACTCGTTCTCCCACAACTCCCATTATCCCTAGTCATTGGCTGTGCTGACTGGAGCTGATGGGAGATGGAGTGAAAAATGTCATCCAACGGAGCTCTTTTTATGTTCTTAGATCCGTCAGTACTTCAAGAATGTGAAGAAAGGTGCTCTTGGACACCCAAATTCCATCCATGAGCAGTTTGCTTTGTTGTGCAGGATGTATATATTTCATGACCTGAATTCTGACAATTAGAATGGTCAGGAAGGAGGCTGAACGTATCGTTAGTTACCGGTTGACCATCAAGGCATCTTAGACTGTATGTTCACCTGCTTCAAACTGTTGTTTTCCATCTGTTGTTCAGAGTCCTGTGCACCTTAAAATAACCCCACAGGGGAGTTAGTGAGGTCTCAGTGATTCCCCCTCCTCCTCATGCCTTAGACAGGCAAAGCATCTCCTGCATCAGTTTTGGGGAGAGCTCCAGCTCAGTGAGAGGGTGCTTCCATGGTCAGAGGGAATGATGCATCTGAATACCAGCTGCTGGAAGCCACAGGAGGGGAGAGTGCTCTTGAGCACGGTTCCTGCTTGCGGGTTTCCCATCGAGACATCTGGATGGCCACTGTCAAATCAAGTCATCTTATTACAGTTAATGACTAGCATCAAACACCATTTTGAGGGTTTTTTTGAGCATAGACACCAGAGCATGGATATCCATACTCAACTATTGGCTAAGATTATTGTTGCTGTTTTTCCTACTGGTCTTGCTCCCTTTATTCTTAAGGATGAGTTTCAATCTGCATCGTATAGGCAGTTTGGACTGAAATTACAGCTCTGGGCTTTCCCATTGAGCCTTTGCTTAGAATGGGTTTTGATTAGGCCAAACCAGCCATCAAACAGCATATCACCAGCACTGAACACCAAATGGATCTGGGGAGGTCCCCCTCCTTCTTTGCCAGTGATTACAGCAGGTATCTTTTAACCCCTATATTATTCCTAAGCAACCTGGTTGGCCACTGTGGGAATAGGTGTCAGGCCTAGACGTGTCACTGGCCTGATCCAACAAGCCTCTTCTTTTGTTCTTATGTGTGAAAGCTGTATAAAGCTTGACTCTGAAACTTGATTTTTTAAAAAAGGGGGGAATGATCTCCTCTCCTTTGCCATCCTTCTCCATTCTCTTGCATCATCTCATCCTCTTTCTTGCCCCATTTTCATAGCAAATTTCAACTGGAGCATGTAGAAACAAGAGTTGAAAACTTCCAGGGACTAGCCTAAGTTATATAACAGGCTGCAGAGTAGGTTTTATCCTCTTCATCGTAATGGACCTGATGTCCCTGCTTCTACAAGTGCCCTCTTCAAATTCATTAGCAGCGCAAGGTTATCTAACCAGAGGGACAAGGGAGAAGTTCATTCAGGGAAACCCAGCCAATGAGCACGTCCTGAAACAAGATGTCAGAGCAGAGCTCTGTGGCCCTCCAGATGTGGCCAAACCACAACTCCTGTCAGCTCTAGTCAGTAAAGACCAATGGTCAGAGATGGTGGAAGTTGCAGTTCAGCAACATCTGGGAGGCTGCAGGTTCCCCAACCCCACAGTATCTAATGTACTCTCTAGGTGGGGTTGCCCTCGGACCTGGTTCGGAAGTGGCCAGATTACTAATGGGGACATCTGGCTGAAAACGTGTGACACCCTTGTTAAAACAGCTGCACTGTCTACACATCTACAACTGAGCCGGGATTAAGGTCCTTGCATTAATTAACAAAGCTCTGAACTACTTAGGGCTAGGGAACTTCAGGGATTGCCTGAACCCCTATATTCCAGCTTGATCACTGAAATCACCTGCAGGAGAGTTGCTGCTCGTTCCCTGAGTCTTTAGTGTTATCAACCCAGGCATGTGAATACTCTGCCATTATGGATCCAATAGACACCTTCTGTCTCAAAATGCATTAAAAAATGCCCATTGAAAACTTTTTTATTCCACCAGGCAATAAAGAACACATCTTTCCACAATAGTTAGCTGAGTTCTGATTTTATCCCTCTTTATAGGGTCTTTATTGTTTGGTTTTTATTGTTTGGTCCCAGTAGTGATGTATGGAAGTGAGAGCTGGACCATAAGAAGGCTGATTGCCGAAGAATTGATGCTTTTGAATTATGGTGTTGGAGGAGACTCTTGAGAGTCCCATGGACTGCAAGAAGATCAAACCTCTCCATTCTGAAGGAAATCAGCCCTGAGTGCTCACTGGAAGGACAGATCCTGAAACTGAGACACCAATACTTTGGCCATCTCATGAGAAGAGAAGACTCCCTGGAAAAGACCCTGATGTTGGGAAAGATGGAGGGCACAAGGAGAAGGGGACGACAGAGGACGAGATGGTTGGACAGTGTTCTCGAAGCTACCAGCATGAGTTTGACCAAACTGCGGGAGGCAGTGGAAGACAGGAGTGCCTGGCGTGCTCTGGTCCATGGGGTCACGAAGAGTCGGACAGGACTAAACAACTAAACAACAACAACATTGTTTGGTTTTACGTACAGTTGTTGTGAACAGGTCTGATGTTTTCTTTATGAATTAGTTACACGCACACATATTTCCCCACTGTATTCAATGGAGCTTACTCCCAGGTAACTAGACTGTGCAGCCTTACATGGCAATCCTAAGCATTTTTTACTCAGAACTAAGTCCCACTGAGTTCAATAGGATTGACTCTCTGGTATGTTTCTGACCATTCTCTCAGTTTCCATTATGTTTATTGCCTGCCTTTTCCCCCTGACTCAATGCAGCTTGCAGCTAAAATTTTATTTCATTCCATGTATCTGTTGAAGGTGTTGTACATTATCCCTTCCCTCACACATTTTCAATCCCGTGAGGTAGGTTAGGCCAGTGGCGTAGCGTGGGGGTGCAGGGGGGGCCGGCCGCACCAGGTGCAACATCTGGGGTTAGGGCAAATCCATGGGTTAGGGGGCGCAAATCCACAGGTTAGGGGGCGCAAATCCATGGGTTAGGGGGCGCAAATTACTTGCCTTGCCCCGGGTGCTGACAACCCACGCTACGCCACTGGGTTAGGCAGAGATGTTGTAATTGGCTCAAGGTGACCGATGTAGATGTGCATATGACGTCAATGTGGTGTGGGAGATCAAACGTGGAAGGAGTTTCCTGATGTAGAATGGAGTGTCCCGATTTTCATTGCAGAAATGTTGGGGCAGGGGTGCCAACTTAAATAAAATATTGTGAGGGCAGGTAAGCCATGCCCTACACAATTGATCACACGATGTGGTGTACGCATCACATTTGAATGGCAATGCCCATCCACTGGAAGGGGGGGGCAGCCCCCTCAAATATTTTATGGGGGGGTCGAATGCCCCA
>JAXCMG010016351.1:0-54197 GCA_034642415.1 Podarcis siculus
TAAGGTCCACAAATGACAACACCTTGGAGGTCCCAAGTTGCAAGGTGGTTAGATTGGTCTCAACTAGGGCCAGGGCCTTTTCAGTGCTGGCCCCGACTTGGTGGAATGCTCTGTCACAAGAGACTAGGGCCCTGGGGGACTTGACATCTTTCCACAGGGCCTGCAAGACAGAGCTGTTCCACCAGGCCTTTGGTTTGGACTCAGTCTGACCCTTATGTTTCCCTCCCCTTATGGTTTTGATCTATGGGCTACTATTAAAATGAGGCTGCATTTTAAATTATATTTTAAACTGTATTTTAAATTGGGGTTTTTTTTAACTGTAATTTTACTGGTGTTAGCCACCCTGAGCCTGGCTCTGGCCTGTGAGGGCGGGCTATAAATTAAATTTATTATTATTATTATTATTATTATTATTATTATTAATACAGCAAAAATAAAATAAAATATGGGGGGTATCACCTTGGTTACCCCAGGTGTGGAAAACACTGTGCCAGGTGGAACCTATGGTCTGGCTCAATACAAAGCAGCTCCCTATGTCTGCTGCACCCAAACCCCAACACAATTTGTTGCCCAATTGGAAAAGTGAAATTGCACCCTCCTCTGGCACTGGTTAACACAACTCACTGGTGAAGAAAAGTGGGGAAGTCCCGAAGGAAGAGGAATGGGTACAAAAACTTATGGAATATGCAGAAATGGTAAAACTTACTGGAAAAATAAAAAAAATCAAGGTAACTAACTTTCTACAAAAGAATGGAAATGGTTTGTTGAATATTTACAAATAAACTGCAAACGGATAAGAACTTTGGCAGGATTCATGTAATAACCTGCAGTTTTATAAGAGTATACATTTAATGTAGATGAATAAATGATTAGCTGAAGTTAATTAGGAAAATGCAGAAATTATGTAAAAAACCCCAAATTTAAGGAACTGCAGAAAGAGGGGGAAGGAAGCCTGGTTTTGGAATGTTAAAATGATTGTAAAATTATTGAAATGCATAAAATTGAAAATCATAAATAGTTTATTTTTTTAATTGTGGGAGGTTAATATGTCTATACCAGCCCAACTGAAATAGTTGGAGAAATAAGAAGACTGTGATCTGGGCCTTTGCAGAGTGTGAGGGACAATCTCCAGAATCCAGAGAGCTTCACTGAATATTAATTCATTTTTTTCTTCCCCTCTGTAAGTCACCCTGAAAACTTTGTTCTGAGGGTGGTGTGTGTGTGTGTGTGTGTGTGTGTGTGTGAAATATAAACAGTATAGAAAGCAGGGTATGTCCACACACAGAGAAGGAAACAGAACCTTGCATCAGATGAATGGTTTGCTATAATTAAAAAAATACCAAGAAAATGATGTTGGAAAGGAGTGTGCTTTCAGACTGCAGTTTATATCTACCTTTAAAAAACCCACAAAACACATCCTTAGGAGGGGAGGGTGCAATCCAATCACTGCCTGGCATTTTGAAGGACATTTCCGAAATGGAAACAGGAGCAATAAACTAAAAGGTTACTTTCTGCATAATTCCCAGGGCGTTTTGATCAGTATGGTGGATTTGCTAGAGCCAAAACTTCTTCTTCCATGACAGGTACATGCTCTGTCAGGGCAGCAGGAGGATGGGGAGGAGGTCAGGCTTCAGCAGCCTCTTATCTCTTGGTGGAGGTTCTCAGAATTCTGTTCTTCCTTTGGTTTTGGAGCAGGGAGTACAGCAGGTGTGGACAACCCAAATCATTTCAGCCCAAGGGACAAATTCATTCTTGGTCAACCACCATGCTGCTGTTGGGTGTGACCTAGAGTGGGTGCGGTGACCTTGCACTTTCTCAAACGCAGGGTACAGATTACCTCTTCACCTAAAGACACGCAGGGTTGTTGTTGTTGAATTGTTTTTATTACATATTTTCTTGGGTTGCGAAAGTACATAAAGCGTCTCAGTTCATAGAGTCCTTTCTACAAATTGGTTATATTCTGTGTGAATGTTCAGGGTGGCAGGAGAGGGAAGTTTTTAATGTGTGACATTTTGATGCATTTTTAATCTTTGTTGGAAGCTGCCCAGAGTGGCTGGGGAAACCCAGCCAGATGGGCGGGCTACAAATAATAAATCATTATTATTATATTTGTTATGTACTGAAGTTCTCACCCTGGGCCAGCAGGGGGATACTATAGATAGTTTTCACTCAGGTCCACATATGCAAATAAAGGATTGAAGTGACGTTCAGTGATTGGATAGTTACAGAAAGTTGTTACAATTGCATTGTAGTGGAGCTCTATATAAGCAGGCTGGCTGAATTTCTCAGTTCAGTTCTGTTCTGGCCTGTGAATAAACAAGAGCTGTTTGAAGAATCACTGTGTCTGATATGTTTACCCACAACTTAACAATATTGTTTATTAATATCCTTCCTAACTTGTGCTAGCAAGTTCCTTTACTTAGCAGAGTTTATATTCCCCTTTACACAGCAGAAAACTACCATATTTTTCGCTCTATAAGACGCACCAGACCATAAGACACACCTAGTTTTTGGAGGAGGAAAACAAGAAAAAAAATATTCTGAATCTCAGAAGCCAGAACAAGAGGGATCGCTGCGCAGCGAAAGCAGCGATTTCTCTTGCTGTTCTGGCTTCTGGGATAGCTGCACAGCCTGCATTCACTCCATAAGACGCACACACGTTTCCCCTTACTTTTTAGGAGGGAAAAAGTGAGTCTTATAGAGCAAAAAATATGGTAGTTGCGAACTCCTGTGAGTTTCTTAAGACAATACGCAATTCATTCTGGCTTGTCCAGATTGATATGTGTTCTAATAGTTTCCTGGTAAGACCCCTTGAATCCCTCCTAAAAGAATAAAGACGCCACAGTCTTATTCATAAGCAATGAAAACAAAGTTTACTCATGATCAGGCAGAGCACAGTGTGATTCCTGAAGGCAGGCTTTAGGCTTAAAGTTATAAACGTATAAAAACAGGTTTACTCCATAAGGGAGATGACCTGAGGGACTGCTTGGCTGACAGCCAGCTGTTCATAGGATGAAAGGAAGATGAAAAGAAAGAGAGTGGCAGCATGCCTTGTCCTTTTACCAGGTCTGGAAAGGTCACGTCCACCCACTAGTCACATGGAAGGAAGGATGCTCCAGGCCAGGAGGAACAGGAATTTTTTTTTAAAAAAAAAATTATTTATTTATTAAAGTTTGTATGTTACATTGGTAAACATTATCATATTACATCACAAGGCTTATTATTCTATAATTTTCAACATGTATACAAAGTTTATATGCTAAAAGAAAAAAAGAAGAAGAAAAAACAAGGACAAAATCATTCCTTTTTTTATGTGCTCTTATTGTTGTATATTTTTTTTACATTTTATCTAATACATTCCTATATCAATATGTACCCTTGGTCTTTTTTCTCAACTCAGTCTCTCTCCAACGTCAACTGAATGCTAGAATAGATAGTGAACCTTTACTGTATTTTTGAACATATATCTTATATCTATCCCACTTTTCCATAAATTTTTGTTTTTGAATTGCCTCTCAGGCTATTTGCCTGGCTGGACCAAACATTCCCTTGCATGTCCACTCTAGCAAAACAAGGAATGTCATATTTGACTGCTCCCAGTGGATTACATCCCACATATTTAACATGATCCACCATAGGAGCCAACTCCAGGGGGCTGTGGGTGCTTGGGCACCCACAGTAATATCATCGTGGGGGCTGGGCACCCACAAAATCAAGGAGACAAGCCGGCAGGCGGCTGTGTGCTGCCTTGGAGAGAGAAGCAGTTCAGTTCCGTCCTCCCCAGCCAGCCAGCGAGGCATCTTTTTCTGGGAGGTTGGGCTCGGACATGGAGTCCCTCTGCCTCCGAGTCTGAGCCCTTCCCCCTGGAAAGGGGTGCCTCGCTGTCTGAAGAGAGGAGGAGGAAGAGGAGCTGCCGCCGCTGGCCACTGCAACATGGACATGCGACATCAAAGGCTTGTAGTGCATATAACGTCACACGTTTGTGTTGTGCTGGCTGGCACCCACAATCCTGAGGGTGAGATGGCAGTCTTGCGAGACACTGATGTTACAGACAGTACAGTGGTACCTCGAGTTAAGAACTTAATTCGTTCTGGAGGTCTGTTCTTAACCTGAAACTGTTCTTAACCTGAGGTATCACTTTAGCTAATGGGGCCTCCCACTGCCACTGCGCTGCCGGAGCACAATTTCTGTTCTCATCCTGAAGCAAAGTTCTTAACCTGAGGTACTATTTCTGGGTTAGCGGAGTCTGTAACCTGAAGCATATGTAACCTGAAGTGTATGTAACCTGAGATACCACTGTATAAGGTTGGGGGAGAAGGAGCCTCTTGGGCTTGCCGATCAGAAGGTCGGTGGTTCGAATCCCTGCAACAGGGTGAGCTCCTGTTGCTATGTCCCAGCTCCTGCCAACCTAGCAGTTCGAAAGCATGTCAGTGCAATTAGATAAATAGGTACCGCTGCAGCAGGAAGGTAAACGGTGTTTCCATGCACTCTGGTTTCTGTCATGGTGTTCTGTTGTGCCAGAAGTAGTTTAGTCCTACTGGCCACATGACCTGGAAAGCTGTCTGCGGACAAACGCCGGCTCCCTCGGCCTTAAAGCGAGATGAGCGCTGCAACCCCATAGTCGCCTTTGACTGGACTTAACTGTCCAGGGGTCCTTTACCTTTACCTTAGTAAACTTTCATTCTTTTACATAGTGTATGTGTAAGGTTTTTGTGTCAGTTTCACGTGGGTAGGTTCTATTTCTAGTCATGTTTAGGGTGGCCATATCTCCTGTTTTTCCAGGACATATGATGGGTAGAGTCATTATAGTGATCCATAGTTAAAAGTAGAAGTCGGCAAATGTGTCCTCTTTTTAACTCTTCAAAATATGGCAACCTAATTTATTTGTTTTTGTTGACAGTGACAGAGATTGTGGGGGGGGCAGGACGTGTTTGGTTGCCTTCAGCTGACTTCAGTGAGTTTTCTTTGTGTGTTTGAGGGGGTACAAGTTTTGGGGTCAAGTTAGCCATATTGATGGGTATAACTAGACACTGGAGGGACATGACAGGAATGAACATGGACCACTGGTACCAAACCATATGGGAAGCAGCCCTACTGGAAAAAAACTAACCAACAAACTGAAACTAGCACGGGGAGAAACGAAAGAGGACGCCTTCACCCCAGTTTGTTACATACCCAGCCCAACAGAATGACAACAAGGATGCTCTTGGTTGTTAAGGTCACCAGACCACTCAGTGTAATGCTAGGCCCCCTCGGTTGAATGTAGCCACCATGAGGCTTAACAGAGGGAGAGAGGTTGCTTCTGAAAACCGCTCTCTGAAATTCCTCCTCCCTCCATTAAGAGGTTATGGGGCATGGGATGAGCTATGAAGTATGGGGAAAGTGTAAAGAGAGGAGGTTTGGCCAGGTGTGGGGGAAGGGGGTTGTCAAAAGGATGGGTGGGTGGGTAGAGTTGGCAAAGCAGAGAGAGCAGGGGCAGCAGCCCCTAGTGTCTGTAGTGTGTGTGTGTGTGTGTGTGTGTGTGTGTGTGCAAGAGTTGCAAAATGTTTGTTCAGTGGTGGTGGGGGGGAGTGGCTGAACTTCTTTCGCTCTCACACACCAATTCCACCTCCTAGGAATTGTTTCCATTTGCATTTTAAAGGGGATCCATCTACCGGTAATTCGCCATTCTGGCTACCAAAAAGGAAGGCCACTGAGAGCCAGTGTGGTGTAGTGGTTAAGAGCGGTGGACTCGTAATCTGGCGAACTGGGATGGCTTCCCCGCTCCTCCACATGCAGCTGCTGGGTGACCTTGGGCCAGTCACACTTCTCTGAAGTCCCTCAGCCCCACTCACCTCACAGAGTGTTTGTTGTGGGGAAGGAAGGGAAAGGAGAATGTTAGCCGCTTTGAGACTCCTTCGGGTAGTGATAAAGTGGGATAGCAAATCCAAACTCTTCCTCTAAAAAAAAGAAAGAAAAGAAAAGGAAGGCCACTGTCCTTTAAGAGTCACACTTCTCTGAATTTTGTGGTGCAGCTCACCAGCCCCAAAATATGCAAGCAGGGGGGAGTGTGCACAAAAGTGAGCAACATCTGTGAAAGTAATGTGCAAAAATGTACCTTTGGCGATCAATCGTAGCCAAGTAAGATTGTCTTCCATAAACACGGTTTTAACAGTGAGTCCGTAAGTGACTGTGGACGCCAATTCTGGATCCCCTACAGTGGGGACATTGGTTTCCGGGTGGGAGTTGATCACATATGAATTATCGTGTGGATTTTTTAATTATTATTTTAAGGTGCAAACTAAATGCAGGAATGGGATGACTTGAACTTTAGAATAGAAAAACGAGAAACAGAGAAGTCACTGCTGATGAATTCTTCTCTTAATCCCCCCATTTCCCAGACAGCCTTGCCCTGAATATAGCGCAGCTATGGTGATATTCTGAGGGTTATCGAAGAGACCCAAGGCCTTGCTAGCTAATCTAGCAGATGTTGAGGTGACTTAAGCAGACCCAAAGGCTCTCCCCCTGCTTAACTGGTCATAATCTTCAGAGAAACTCCCTGCTCTCTTGGACGGAAACTGCAGGGTGGACGAAAATAAACCCCAGAGGGAGTCATGCATTTCAGGTACAAAAGGCAGGCCTGTCACCTGTCATTGGTGACCCAGTTTCTCAGGGACACACACCCATTTGTCAGCAGCAAATGAGCTCATGCCTCATGAATGGGATTTTTCTTCCGTTTTCTATGCTGCCTGTGTGATGTGGACTCAGAGCCAAATGAGATTTGTTTGTTTGTTTGTTTTTAAGTGCAAATACTAAACCCCTGGAAGGGATGGTGATCATTGGGAAAAATGGAAGGTACAAAAAGGGAACTTACTTCATTTTTTCCTCGCCTCATTGCAGCCTTAAGAATCATGCTTCTTCTGAAGCTTTGGGAGAGAAGCTCTTGTTTTCCCCAAATGCAAATAGCAGTTTCAGGGGAGAGAAGCAGCAGGAGGGAAAGGGTTAAGAAATCCTTTCCCGCCTGATGCTATTGAGATGATGATCAGTTCACTACTAGCTCATATCAGCATCTAAAGAAATGGGAACATTGAGTTGGTTGTCGGGAATCAGATGGGGGAAAGTCCTGTTGATGTTGGTTAAATGTTTAGTTGGGGTTGGCGGTTATTTTAATTTGGGTATAACTGTAAACTGGTTGTTGTTGCTGTTGTAATTATTGGTTTCTATTGATGTATTGGTTTGTTTATTACTTGTATAGAATATTTTGTTTTTTACATGTTTGGTGCTTTGTTGTGTTTTTATATATGTTGTCAGCTGCCCAGAGTGGCTGGGGGAACCCAGGAAGATGGACAGGATATAATTTTAAAAAAATATTATTACAGTCGTACCTCAGAAGTCGAATGCCTTGCGAGTCGAATGTTTTGGCTCCTGAACGCTGCAAACACGGAAGTGAGTGTTCCGGTTTGCAAACATTCTTTGGAACCTGAATGTCCGATGAGGCTTCTGCAGCTTCTGATTGGCTGCAGGAGCTTCCTGCAGCCAATCGGAAGGGACATTTCCGAACATTTTGGAAGTCGAATGGACTTCCGGAATGGATTCCATTTGACTTCTGAGGTACAGCTGTATTATTATAACTCAGATCCTGCTTGCGTTTCAAGGCCCCAAGACCTCCCCCCGAAATAACTTCACAGACACATATTTTAGTTTAAGTTATTGGGCAAATTTTGGGCACAACTTTATTAATTACAAAAGGATGAGTGGTATTGGCTTAGGCATTGGCAGCAGACTATAACTGACTCCGCCTCTCTGGCTGGTAGTCTGAAAGGGTAAACACCAAACGAGGAAGCAACATCGATGAAGACTGAGCAATGCTCACAACGGGGTTCCTGTGGTCCTGGCATGGCCCTAGCCCCTCAAGTGGACTTTGGATGAGAATCAGGACCCCTAGATTCCTTTACTGGAATACCCTATTCCTGGAGGGGAAGGTGATGGCTGCACGTCCCCTCCCCCACATTCCAAAAGCCAATGCCTAACCGCCAAACCTTACAAGTTGTGACGTTTGCTGAGGGGGTAGGTGAAAACCAAGTGACCAAAGCCAATCTGCCAAATGGAAAAATTCCTACCCAGCCCCTGTTCCAAAACAGGCAACCCAATCCAAAGCAAGGCCAACGTGACACAGCCTAACATAAGAGGGAGGGAGGGTGGGTGTCTGGTAACACGAAGCAAGTGCCCCCAGTTGCATCGTGCTGCCGCCTATATTGAGCCCAGGGATCACACTACCTCATGCAATTGGCCAAAACAGCCTGGCATGATCCCTGGGCTGAGGGGGCCAGGGCTAGCTACGCCCCTAACAATTTTAACCCTGGGGGGTCATTCCTGGGGCCCGCGCACAACCAGGACCCTCTGTAAGGAGGATCCCATTTGCAGGACTTCCCAGAAGAGGCATTTGGTTGGAACTCAAAGCAGTGATGGCCATCAGCTTGGATGGCTTTATGAGAGGATTAGACATATTCCTGAAGGAATTCAGATTCATGAAGCTGTCAGTGGCTACTGGCTATGATGGTTACGCTCTGTCTTCACTGCTGGAGGCAGTATTGCCTCTGAATGCCAGTTTTGCAGACCGATGCACTTAGGTCTTGCTTGTTGGCTTCCTACAAGAAGCATATAATATAAGAACGTTAAGAAGAGCCTGCTGGATGAGGCCAGTGGTCCATCTCATCCAGCATCCTGCTCTCACAGCAGCCAACCAAAGGTCTGTGGGAAAACCTCAGGCAACATCTGAGCACGAAACATCACTGCCTTCAATTGTGGAGTCAGAGCATACCCATCATTTGCGCCCATGTTGTTTGCGCCCATGTTGTTTAGGGCTATGTGAATTAAAGCAACAGCCTTGAACCCGGATAGCCACAGGCCACCCATTGCCGATAGTGAGCCGGGGCTCTTTCCCCAGAGCGCCCCAGATTGTATAGAGCTGGAGGAGACTCTTGAGAGTCCCATGGACTGCAAGAAGATCAAAACTATCCATTCTGAAGGAAATCAGCCCTGAGTGCTCACTGGAAGGACAGATCGTGAAGCTGAGGCTCCAATACTTTGGCCACCTCATGAGAAGAGAAGACTCCCTGGAAAAGACCCTGATGTTGGGAAAGATGGAGGGCACAAGGAGAAGGGGACGACAGAGGACCAGGTGGTTGGACAGTGTTCTCGAAGCTACCAGCATGAGTCTGACCAAACTGCAGGAGGCAGTGGAAGACAGGAGTGCCTGGCGTGCTCTGGTCCAGGGGGTCACGAAGAGTCGGGCACGACTAAACGACTAAACAACAACCATTCTCAACCAAGGAAGATGTTTACTTCAGGTGAAGATCTGGCATTCATGAAGCCTGCGCTGGGTGGGTGAGTCACAGATGCATTATGAGCTGCTTCTCGTTCAGCTTCCCCTGAAAATGTGACACTTTGGACGGTTGTTGAAACATGCCTCGTCTTAACCACTTCTCATTTCCTTTGGTCTCGCTCCAATTTATGTCAGCTCAAGCCTGCTGGTGGCTGTGGTGAGAAGGACATGAGTGACAACTCCTGGGATTTTCTAATCACAAATAGGCAAGGCTGAAGGGAGCGGGCGGGGAAGAACCAATTTGGAGCTTGGATTATTTCCCAAATGTCCACTTTTTGTTTTTTGGAGGGGGGATGATCTGGCTTCTCAATGTGCCAGAAGCAGAACGTCTATCCACACCATTGGTCCAAATATGTCTCACAAAGCCAAACTCGCCCCATTGCAGCCGTCTGATTTCCTCTTGTTCTGCTGATGGCTGGGCTTGTCTTGCCATTAAGTTGCCTTTTGCTCAATTGCTGTCTCAAAGTGGATCTCCCAGCGATCAGCCTCCTTGTTATTCCTGATGTGCCCTCCTTCCGCTCCACCTGGATGCTGGCTCAAAAAAAAAAAAAAAGCACAGAGGTCCAATTACCCTTTGAATGCCCCATTTGTAAAACCGGCATGCTCACGATTTCCCTGTTAAGCGCTGGTCCAGGTGAGACATTTCTGAAGCCAGCTGCTGCCTGTTTGAAGCCAGGCAATCAAATGGGCTCCATGCCTTAAACTTTATCTCCATTCCTGTCTGCGTGTCTCCTGATTCATCACTAAACCTTTGGCGTGCCGCAATTTCCCGTGAATCCCATCTCCCCAAAATACCATTCTGGGTCTCTCTCAGCTCTGCAGTCTCCTTTTGTCATTTTTTTTTCTCATGGGTGTGTGTGATTGTGCGAAAGAACTTAGAATGAGGGTAATTTTGCAAGCAGATCAATCTCCCTCACATCGGTAGGGAAGGAAATCAAGATGAAGAAGAGCGTTGGCTAGAATTTCCACGGAGATGTCAGGGCTCTATGCCTCTTCATTCATTCATTCATTCATTCATTTTATTTCATACAATCTATATGCCACTTGGCTATTAAAAAAGCCCCCCCCCCCGAGTGGTTTGCTGAAATGATAAAATGATAAAATTATCAATAAGAAAAAAATTAACAACATTAATTTAAGGCATTTGAAAACTTAAAAACTGATTAAAACTCTCACCAACTTTCTAAACTGTTTTTAGCAGGTGCCAAAAAGACCACAGTGAAGGCTCCTGCCTGGTATCAATAGGCAGGGAGTTCCGAAGTGTAGTTGCTCCCATACTCAAAGATGGAGTAGTTACAAATGCAAAATGGGTGCTATGTGGAACCTGTGGAGGTGCCAGTTCCATTGACTGAAGCAGTTGTATGGATGTTTATATGGCAAACTTGTAGGCAAACTGGTCCTAAGCTGTTAAGGCCTTTATGTACTATAGTAGGTAAAGGTAAAGGTAAAGGACCCCTGGATGGTTAAATCCAGTCAAAGGCGACTGTGGGGTTGTGGCGCTCATCTCGCTTTCAGGCCAAGGGAGCTGGCGTTTGTCCACAGACAGATTTTCGGGTCATGTGGCCAGCATGACTAAACTGCTTGTGGCGCAACGGGACACCTTGACAGAAGCCAGAGCACAAGGAAATGCTGTTTATCTTCCTGCCACAGCGGTACCTATTTATAAACTTTCACTGGTGTGCTTTCGAACTGCTAGGTTGGCAGGAGCTGGGACAGAGCAAAGGGAGTTCACTCCATCATGGGGATTCAAATTGCCGACCTTCCGATCCGGCAAGCCCAAGAGGCTCAGTGGTTTAGACCACAGCGCCACCCACCCTCTCCCTAATATGAATAGTAACACCTTGAACTTGACCTGGTAGCAAATCGGGAACCAGTGCATATCTCTGAGCACCAGTGTTGTATGCTGACAGGGCCTCACTCCCATAAGCAATTGTGCTGAAGCACCCTGCACTAACACCTTCATCCTATCCCAGTGATGGCTGCTGTCCGTTGGGGCTGGTAGGGAAGAAGAGAAGGAACACAAGAGCAAATGGTGTTGGAGTCCATGAAAGGCAGGCTCTTCTTATGACTTCATGAAAAATCTCTAGGGGAAAAGCTCTGGGGTGGGGGACTTGAAGGAACCTGTGAGGCCATTTGACCTTCTGCTTTTCCTGAACAGGTTAAGGCCGGAGTGGTGAACTCTATGCTCTTCCAGACTGACCGAGAGAGACTGGACAATGTTTCAGGATGATGGGAGTTGTAGTCCATCAACATCTGTGAAGGGTTCTGGTTCTCCAGCCCTGTCCTAGACACCTGTCCCAACCAATCAGGGATCACATATTAAATGTGCAATATTCACCTAGGACAGAGATGAAGAACCTGTAGCTCTCCACATGCTGTTTGACTCCAAATCCCATCAGTCCCAGATAGCGTGGCCAATGGTTATGGATGATGAGAATTCTGGTGGGCCACAGGTTCCCTACCTTTGGGTTAAGCAAAGAAGGGGAAGTCAATGATGCTCCCAGCTTTCACTGTTCTTGATGCCTCTCCCTAGGCTCACCTCTCACTCTTATCTGTACAAATAGCTCAGTTGCTAGAGCATGAGACTTTAATCTCAAGGTCATGGGTTTGAGCCCTACGATGCGTGAAAGATTCCTGCATTGAAGGGGTTTGGACTAGATGACCCTTGTGGTCCCTTCCAACTCTACAATTCAATGATTCTATTATTCTTTCCATTGGCCAGCTGTATTGCTAGTAATTTCCAAGGTTTGAACCCTCCTTGCTCACACAGCTTGTGGAAATGAGTGACCCATTTTTATTTTCCCCCCCCTGCCGTGCCTCTTTGGAGGCAAATTATTTGGAGGCAAATAATATATTTTGTAAACAAATATGAAACCCATGTGTATCTATTAGGATATTCAATAAAAACATTCTCTCTCTTCTTTTTTTTTATTGCCCTCTGAGGTCTAATTCTTGAGGCTAGCAAGATCACAAAGGCTTTTTAATGCACCTTCTAATGAATGCCAAACTTCCCTCTTAATGAATAGGGTTTGCAGTTTGCGAGGAAATCAAAGCCATCTGAAAATCCTGCTCTTCTGCATATCCCTTTTGCAAGGTAATGTCACGTGCAATAGATGGGGACACTTATTTGAGAGAGTGGAAGGTGTTTTTTTGTCTTGCGATTCTTCAAGTCAAGTGGATCTCTCCCCCCATTCCTCCCCCCACAATTTCCCTACAAACAAGGCTTTTTAAATTTCTCCATACAATGCCATTGGCAGCATATTCTTTTAGAGAGGCCATTCTTCCCACAACACAGACAATGGCAAGTGGAGCTAACCCACTTTTCTGATGGATTTGTGGCTTCCTCCTCCTTCAATGTGGATATATTCATCCCGTTCTTGTGTATTGCAAGGGAAGAAGTCCTTGGCCTGATGCTGTTACTGAATGCAAATATTCTTCTCCAGCTCTTCACCTGATGCACACAGCATGGTAGCCTAACCATTCATTTGGACGATTGTAAGATTCAGAACAGATAAAAGAAAGCCCTTCTTCATGCAACGCATAGTTGATGTACGGAACTCGCTCCCCCAGCAGGCAGTGATGGCCAATAAACTGGATGGCTTTAAATAAGGATTGGACAAATTCATGGGCTATCAGTGACTACGTTGCTGAAAACCATAGGATGGGAGAAGGCTCAAAGCCTACTTGAAGTTCCCTCACAGGCCTCTGGTTGGCCATTAGGACAGGGTACCTTGGTTCTCAAACTTAATCCGTTCCAGAAGTCCGTTCCAAAACCAAAGCATTCCAAAACCAAGGTGCACTTTCCCATAGAAAGCAATGCAAAATGGATTAACCTGTTCCATACTTTTAAAAACAACCCCCCAAACAGCAATTTAACATGAATTTTACTATCTAACAGGACCATTGATCCATAAAATGAAAGCAATATACCATGTACTGCAGTCACACAATCAATCAATCAGTAGCTGAACTGGGTTCCACACAGTCACAAAAACAAAACAAAAAGCCGCAAAAACAAAAATGCAAAATAAATAGCAAAAACAGACAGACCTCAGAGTAACCCTCAAAACTGAAGTGTGGCGCTCAAAACGGGAGTGTAACACTCAAAATGAATCACTTTCGGCTTCCGAAAAACGTTCACAAACTGGAACACTTACATCTGGGTTTGCAGTGTTTGGGTTCCAAGTTGTTTGAGTACCAAGGCATTTGAGAACCAAGGTACCACTGTATCTGGTTTTCAACACTGTGATATTGTCAGGCTGTGGAGGTTCTAACCCCAACAGCAGGTTGCCAGGAATGGATAAGACAAGGAAAAGTCCTTACCATCTACTTTTTATTCAATATTTACAGAGAGAGGCTTGGGAATGCAGCCATTTGGAATAATGGCCTTGTCCCGAGTAAATCTCCACTCCCTCCGTGTAAATCTGAGTAAATCTTCCCTCTCCCACTTCCTCATTCATCAACAGTAGGGCCATCCGTCTCTGAGCTCTTTGCTTTCCTATTTTTAAGGCTCGCCGGGTTCTGGGAAATGGTGGGTCTGGAATGCTTTCTAGTGATAACGTGTCAGCTAGCTGCTCCAGCTCTGCCTCCTCCTCCTCCTTTCCCATTATTTCCCAACTTTCCACCTCATCTTCCTCTGAGCTGTGACCTCCCACAAACTCCTGTTGTAATTCTGAACTGTCTTCTTCTCTGGAAGGGTCAGGCTGGGAGGCAGCCTCCACCATTCCTCCTCTGCCCAGTCCCTGACAGATATACGTATAACCATCTAAACATTGTGATATACTGATATATCACAATGTCTGAAATAAAGATGGACCCATGTAGAGGTATTGGCTGGCTTCACAGTTTCCCCCACATTGTGATAGCACACACCCACACACCCCATGATTCACAATATATTGCCAGGTCAGAAATTACAAAACCAATATCACACTATTGACTTCAAAGCAGTTTGGGATGATGTATCGATATATCCCCCTGCCCCATTTGCCACTGTGAGGATGGGATGCTGGACTCGATGGTCCATTGTTCTCATGGAGGACTCTTTTGATGTTCTTCTGTTCTTGCACATTCAAACCCTTTCCCTCCCTCCCTCCCTCCCTCCCTCTCATCAGGGGCTGCAGACATCTGGCATGGAGCCGCCGCAGTTTAAAGTTCCCCAGGTCTAAAATATTTATTAACGTGAAGCTGTAGTTAGCACTTAAGCTGAGGGCAGTACAGTAGAAGTCTCTTTGTTGGAAATGGAAGTTAGTGAGGCTGAAAAGCCATTACACTGTAAATATAAACTAGATGAAGTGCTCAGCTACAAGGAACCTTAAATGTCCCGGTGCCGGTTTGCGTTCCTTCTGCAAGGCAGAGCTTAGAGGATCACTTGGCTCAATCAATCTGCTTGCAAAGGTTGCTTTTGCCAGAGCAATAGCTTGCGGGGGTGGAGGTGGCGGCAGCAGAGGGTGAGCCAAGGGGCAAAGAGATGTTGAGGTGAGCCTAGGGGACAGCATTTCCAGAGAGTTTGATTATGTTTCTGTGCCAAGTGTGCGACATGTAAATGAGTGTGGGTGCATGATGCTGCAGGAATGTTTCTCCAGCAGTTGGGCTTCAAGATAGGGTAGGGTGGATGTGCTAAGGAGAGGTGGTGGGTCTCTTTCTCTGCCCAAGGGTCATGTTCCCTTCTTGGCAAGCTTCTGCTGGCAACATGCCCATGAGTGGCACCACCAGAGACTAAACTGAGTGGAGCAATAAATGTAAAGGTTACGTTTGTACAGTAAGCTTGATGTACCCTCCTGCACCCAAGTAAACTGGCTAGAATATTGACCAGGTTCAAGAACAATATTCCAACCAGACCAATACACATGTTCCAAAGCAGGACCAGTAAGATGAAGGGAGCATGCGACCTGGAGAGAGTTCTGGAGGCTGCTTAAAGGATGAAGGGTCATTTTTATTTGGAATGCTCCCTTATGGCACTGGTTTTGAGCATGTGTGTGTGTGTGTCCCCTAAGCTCTTGAATTCCTTTGGTGAGGCGTTCCCAAAGTAAAGGAAGGATTGAACTCTGATTAATAAGAATACACACAGAGGCTTGAACCAGCAAGACTCTGGGAAGGGTGTGTATAATCGTATCTGCCTGGCCCTAAGATTAACATCCTGGGATTAACATATCAGAAAGGCTACTTCAAAGAAGCTGCCCACTGTCTTTGATGACCCAGGATGCCTGCCTGGCAAAGCAACTGGGCTGTGTACGTGACTTGTCAAGAAAGAGAAATGGGCAGTAGAGAAAATGGCCAGAGATGCATAGGGTTGTGGGATTTGATCAGAAACTATTGTCAATGTATCAAACCCAGTCAACACAATGCATTCATCATGGACACAATGGCTTGATGCATATTTTATAACTCCTCGTAGTAATCCCACCTGACCCCACACTCTGGATATTTGCACTCCTACACTTTGGGGCATCAGGAATTGCCACAAGGTGAGGCGAGATGTTGAACTTCGTGCCTCACCCCATCCCCATCTTGTGTGAGCCCATATCTTAGCAGTGGAGCAAATGGTTGCATGTACCCTGATATTTGTGCTGCAAGAGTCTTCAGGGCTTATCTAGGGTTTGGTTTCATTGGAATGAAGGTCAATGGAGACTGTGGTGTCTTTAGGATTTATGGTTTTATTGCCGCACATATACATCCTGAGCAGAGAATGGAGTGGCTCACCGCATTACCACTCCCAACAGATCTTGCCTCTCCATTAGATTCCAAGAGAGATCCCCAAGCGATAGCTTTATGTCTAGCACAGAGCAAGACATGTTTCTGTGTCTCCAGCTTCCAGCATCTACATACTCAATTGCCCCAATAAAACCTGAACAGTCCCTTGAGAGCACGGAGCCCAAAAACGTGCAAGATCATGATCTTGTGCGAGAACATGGAGACCCAAAATGTGTGTTTGGGGGCTCAATATTCTCAAACAGGTCACTTGACTCACCCAGGAGTGCAGCCCGGGAAATGTGCTCCCCAGTTTTTCTCCTGGACATGTTAGAGGGAATGCATCCGCCAAAACTCCATCTCACACACAGCCTCCCATGACCTATTTTGTCCTTTCTTCGGATGATGTGGCATCCAGCCAGGTGAGGTGGGAAAGGGCCCACCCATTTGTCTCCATGGCAACCTTTTTAGATATGCAAATCGTGGTATTTAACTGGCCAGCCAAGGCTATTACCTTAACAAAGGAATTGGCTTGTCTGGTTCAGCAGGTCTCCCCTTATTAGATTCTAACCTCACAGAAACAAGATCGTAGGCTTGGAAAGGGACCCATGCGTATCATCCAAACTGACCCCCGCAAACCTATAACAGTATGGTTTGCATCCATAATGTCCTGTGTTTAAATCCATGGTGTCTCCAGTTAAAAAGTAATGCTGTGCTGTGTTGAAAATGTTATCCTGCATTTTCTTTTAAACAATTCACCATCAGTTAATCAGAAAATAAATTGCATTCAAAAATGATCAAAGGGGAGAGAGAGAATTTGGTGAAATCTCATGGGTTTCTATGATCATAGGAAGAGCCCTCCTAAATCAAGCCAAAGACACATCTAGTATTTACTTGAGAGTAGACCTGGTTAGGATTGCACATCCTAGAAGCTGCAATCCTAACCCTGTTTGTCTGGGAGTATCATTGAACTCAGTGGGACCGATATTGACAGAGGACAAACCATAGCTAAATATAATAGCTGTTCCCTTTGGGAAGAGAGATTCTTCTCAAAGGGATCTGTTTCCAATGAGAAACAACTGGAAAGTATTTCTTAAAGCCATCTCTGCAGTGGTTTAAGTGGATCTCCGATTCTTTGGGAAATTGAACCATGAATCTCTTTATGGTCTCTTCCTCCACCCACCCCTTTTAAATAAAAATAATTCTCCCACCCTGCACTACTGTGAGGACTTCAGACAGACTTTTAAATGCGCTTACTTGTGAATAAATTATGAAGAGACTTCCTCTGATAGAGCGAGCCTTTCAGGCAGCAGATCAAAAAGCAAATTAAATCCTCTTTGGTGTAATTTCCAGCATAGTGGTCTGGTTCATTTTGAAGATCAGGGTTTAGGAGGGCTCCCCCCGCTCTTTGTATGTGTCATTTATATCTTCTTTTAAGACAGTTAGTGCAAAAGCTTTGGTTAAAGGCTTTTGACTATAGAAGGAAGGGAAAGTCCGTCCTTCTTCCACAGCATCTTGGAACAGCTGTGTTACTGGTACATCATAATACAAGAAGCGCTTTATATATTCCTCCCTGGCCAATAGGATGCAATGGTTAGCCTAGGTGGGTGGGGTCAGTCCAAAAGGCTCTTTGCTTAGAAAGTGGCTACCCTGCAATCAATAGAATCATAGAATTGTAGAGTAGTTCAACAGTGGACCAGCCTCCCTTGGAAAGTGATGCACCTTCCTTCATTGGAAGTTTCTAAAGAGAGGTTGGATGTGTTAGAATTCCTGCTCCATGATTGCAGTCATGGGATTTTTGTCTATCACATGACAGTATATGTTTTGACCCCACAGAGTGGGAAGTGACGGAGACAGGATGTTTGTGTTACTGTGTTCCTTGAAGTGGGACTGTTGTCCTTTTGCTTTTTTGCTGTCTGATGCTAGAGAGAGAGGGAGCCATGTTGCAGTGCTCCATGTGTGTTTATATGTAAATAAAGTAGATTAGCCAAAATGCTGAGTTGCTGAGGTCTGCTACACAACTGACCAAACTCTGCTGATCCCTAAGTGTGCCGATGTCTGTTGGCATCAGTCGCTGTGATGTTTGGACTGAAGAAAGCTTTTGAAGCTCCCGAACAAACGACCAGGAGGGAGGGAACATGCCAGTCGGGCATGTGTCTCTGCCAGGGTCCTACTCAAGAGTAGGACGAGCCCCTAACAGAGTGGCCATCTGTCAGGGATTTTTAGCTGTGATTCCTGCATCGCAGGGGGCTTGGACCAGATAACCCTTCCATCTATGATTCTATGATTCTAAACACAGACACAAGATGCAACACAGTTTATCAGATTTGGTAGCCTGATGGTATCACATAAACTGTGACAATATCACTGAGGATAAATGAAGGCAGCAGAGAGGAAGGGCAGACGAGGGCTTTGGGAAATGGAATCAGAGTTTCACAAGGAGTTCTGGGTAGTTGCCAAGGAAAGGAGCTGTTCTTCAGCACCACTGAAAGTATTTTCTGGCTCGTGCTTAATCATGCACTTTTCAGCAAAGCTTTTCCAAAGTTGTCTCAGGGAGACAGCAGCCTTTCCCACCTGGCTCTAAGGGTACATTTTGCACTTTGGCTGGTGAGGACCCAGACTTGAATCTCCCTGCTATACACCTCCCGAGATCAATGGACTTAAGTAGATTATGGTTTAAGTCCAGATAAGAGAAAGATCCACGGTGGAGAGTCGGCTTATCTTTTCACTCCAGCAAACCAACATCTTAGTGGTTTGACCACATGGCTAATGCTGCTGATTGATGCTAATGCTCTTAAAGCTTCTTAATGCAGCACCTTCTTAACTTGCCATAGCGAAATGCATGAGAGGACAGCCCCATCCCGAAAGATGCCCAGCATCTTTGCTTGTCTCTCTGTTGAGCTATGTGTCTCAGGTGGTGAGAATGGCAAAAAGGAGAAGAGGCTGGAAGAAAGGAGAGGAGCACGTGACTCACTTTGGGCAAGCAAGTGATGCTTAGATGTCCTTGTGGTTGTTCCCAGTCCCATTGATCTTACTGGTAGTCTCTTGGCACTGCGTGAAATGCCATATAGACCAACCATCTCCTACTTGGGGATTTGCAGCTGTTTTGGACTTCAGCTCCAACGTGTCTGCATGTTGGCTAGGCGTGATAAGGGCTGTAGCCCAAAATGGCCTTGCTGGTTGGTGCTGATGGGAATTTCAGTCCGAAACAGCAGAAAGGTTGGGGAAGGCTTCCTGAAACGGCACCTCAGAATTTGCTTTGGATTTTGCTTTGGTGAAGGGCAGCACTTTAACTGAATGCCTTAGAAGACAAGGTGCCTAGTCATGGCCCCCTGCAGTGTGTTCTCAGGGCAACTGGTCCCAGAGCATGGTGTGAGGGGATCCACATTGACTCTGAGCGCAATTCAAAGTGTTGCTGCTGACCTTCAAAGCCCTAAACAGCTTCAGCCCTGTATACCTAAAGGAGCGTCTCCACCCCCATTGTCCCGACACTGAGATCCAGCTCCGAGGGTTTTCTGGTGGTTCCCTCACTGTGAGAAGTGAAGTTACAGGGGAACTAGGCAGAGGGCCTTTTTGGTAGTGGCGCCCTCCCTGTGGAACAACCTCCCATCAGATGTCAAACAGATAAACAACTTCAGTGGTACCTCGAGTTAAGAACTTAATTTGTTCTGGAGGTCCGTTCTTAACCTGAAACCGTTTTTTAACCTGACGCACCACTTTAGCTAATGGGGCCTCCTGCTGCCACTGAGCCGCCGCTGCACGATTTCTGTTCTCATCCTGAAGCAAAGTTCTTAACCCGAGGTAATATTTCTGCGTTAGTGGAGTCTGTAACCTGAAGCGTATGTAACCTGAAGTGTATGTAACCCGAGGTACCACTGTATATGACTTTTAGAAGACACTTGAAGGCAGCCCTGTATTGAGAAGCTCTTAATGGTTGGTGTTCGGTTTTGTTTTCAACATTTTGTTGGGAGAGGACCAGAGTGGCTGGGCCAACCCAGTCAGATGAGCAACATATAAACAATGACATTATTATTATTAGCCACATTGCTGAAGCTAAGCAGGTCCGGCTCTGTTCAGTGCCTGGATGAGAGGTCTTTTGGGAAGTCCATTGCATGCCATCTTGATTTGTGCAATGCGATGAAAGAGCTGCATCTATTTAATCCATACCCTTTGCAATCAATGAACTTAAAGAAGCAAAGCTGAATCATTCTTAGTTGCTTGACTTCACTCTGGTTGTCTGTTTAACTTGTCAACTTGTTTTCACTGGGTCTACTTTGAGTATGACTCCAGAACCCTAAATATTTTAACTTTTTTATTTTATTTTTAAAAATACCTTATGTTGTTGAGGCAACTGATAAGGACACTCTTGTGTAGTTGTAATGCTTCGTTTTTCACTCCAAAGACGATGCCCTATGTTTCATGCTATGTTCACATGCTCCCTCCCTCCCCACTTTCTCCAACACACCCACCAACCCAGTTTAACTTTCTCTTCTATACAAACACCTTCAGTAAAAATTACAATCTGGGTGAACAAGCATGAGCCAAAGATTCGTCAGATCCATCTTCTTCTTCTTTGCTGAAAACTTGTCATTTGCGGAGTTTGGAAATGTTAATGAAAAACTCTTACTTTTCACTGTTTGATGCATTGAGTGTGTTCATGGTTTTCTTCACCCCAATCAGCTTGGGATGACGGGGTGGGGAGGTGAGGAGGAAGAGGGGTGCCTTCTCTGTTGCTGTGGCAACTGGACTGCTGTGGCAACTGGACTGATGCTTCCTTATGCATCTAATGTACACCCCATTGAACGGAATGCCATGTAGAGGAACAATGCCTACATCTGCCCATCCACATGCCTCTCAGAAGGCAGCTGCTGTTCCATTCTCTGTTTCCCTTTCAATGGGCAGCCCATCTGGATCAGGGATGAATGAACCTGTTGCTTCCATTCTTTCTCCCTTTTCCAGTCTTAAATTCAATTTGCCACATTTCCTCATTTAAAAAAACAACCCCAAAAATGTCCTCATAAAAATATGTCAACATTTCAGTGCAAATTTCTCCTTTTCATATTTCTGTGTGAAAGTTTGCCTAGCAGACCTGCAGAGAGATGTTCTATTCTTTCTGTAGTGCATAAAGTAGTTTCCCTCACATGATGCTTATGTGAGTCTGGGTGCCAAATATATCAATTTATTTTTTTAAAAGCTCCAGGCAGATACATAGAGAATTGAACCTGCTCTTTTCCAAGTGGGCTTGGGAATGCAGCTTCATGCTCAATGAGTCCCTTAATCCCTGGCAGCAGGAGACCGTTTCATGAGGTACCTGCAGCCCAAGGCTCAGACAGTTGTCTCAGACCCCATTTTCGTCTTCGTTTTCGCCATTCAGTGTTTATCAGAAATGTATAATGAAGGCACAATGCTGGCAGGGGCAAGCAAAGCATGTTTGTGAATCTATTGCTCTCAACACACAAAGCGCCACCATTGCAGATTTTGATATATAAGGGGGGGGGAGGGGTTTGGGGGGAGGGAGCAGAAGAAAGCTTCCCAGCAATGCACCAAGACCAGCTCTTAGATATATCCAGGATTAAGCTGCAAAGGGAAAGTGTATTGATTGATATATTTATTTGACTTTTTAAGACACCTCACATCAGTTAGGATCTCAGGGTGGTTGGCAAAAATGCTTTTTAAAGCACTTAGAACGTGTCAAAAGCACAGAGTGTCTGGCGGCATTGTGGAGACAACTGGTGCTGTAGTGGTCCTGGGTCACGGGGCCAAGGACCAGTGCCGGATTTACATATAAGCTAAACAAGCTATAGCTTAAGGCCCAACTCTCTTGGGGAAAAACTGGGTGTACATTTCCAAAGTATAAGATAAAAAACAAATAAAATTAAAGCTACATATGGCAACAGTGTTTTGTGTTGTGTAGGCTCCTGTGATATAAGTAATGGGCCCCGCCTGCTAGCCTGCTCCATAAAATATCACTGGTTTGCTCATTTCTATATATAGGGTGCCTACATTCTGCTTGGACTGGTTGCATGGCAACATGTTCAAAGGGCTTTAGATACCTATTAGGTCCATAAATTACCATATAGTGTATAGTCAACACAAAAAAACCAGTGACAATTTATTGTTGACAAAGGACAGCTGGACATATAAAGGCCCCCATTACCATCAGTAGCTTAGGGCCTCATCATACTTAAATCCGGCCCTGGTAGGGGCAGAGACTCGTTCCTATTTCTGCAGCAGGATCTCTGTCTCCAGCATCCTAGAGCTGGCCAACCAACATGAAAAGGGAGCTTTTTAACCACAGAGAAGAAATCTTCTCACCCTCTGTGCTGACTGGAACCAGCCAGAGTGAAAGGTGGTGAGTTAACCACTGAGGATTGGCTCCTAGGGTCACTCCGGAGAAGGCACATGGGGATAATAACATTGAGGAATTGTTGTACTATATGCTCCAACAAGAAGCAGAGACATCACCTTGCCAACAAAGGTCCGTATAGTTAAAGCTATGGTTTTCCCAGTAGTAATGTATGGAAGTGAGAGCTGGACCATAAAGAAGGCTGATCGCTGAAGAATTGATGCTTGTGAATTATGGTGCTGGAGTACTCTTGAGAGTCCCATGGACTGCAAGAAGATCAAACTTATCCATTCTTAAGGAAATCAGCCCTGAGGACAGATCGTGAAGCTGAGGCTCCAGTACTTTGGCCACCTCATGAGAAGAGAAGACTCCCTGGAAAAGACCCTGATGTTGGGAAAGATGGAGGACACAGGGAGAAGGGGACGACAGAGGATAAGATGGTTGGACAGTGTTCTCGAAGGTACCAGCATGAGTTTGACCAAACTGCGGGAGGCAGTGGAAGACAGGAGTGCCTGGCATGCTCTGGTCCATGGGGTCACGAAGAGGTGGACACAACTAAACAACTAAACAACAACAATGCTCCAAATCTAAGCATTTAAGAACCCTGAAAAAAACAAGGTGCTTTCATTTCAAGAGAATGGTGTGCAATTTCAAGGAACTTCATGGAAAACACAGTCTCAGTCACTCCAAAAGAAGATACAAAAGCACCCCGGATCATTTGCCCACGTAGGTGCACAGAAAATGGTAGATCTAGCTGAAAAGAAAAACCTGAGATCTACACTGATCCTTGCAATGCATCCCTAATTATTAAGTTTGTATAATAATTTTATTTGTAAAAAGCCATGCCCCCTCGCAGTTGCACCCCTTTGAAGATTATACAACACTCTGAGATTATATTATAGTCTCAGAGTGTTGCATAATCTTCAAAGGGGTGCAACTGTGAAGGAGCATGGCTTTGACTGTTATAAAGGGAAACTGCACTTCTGAATTTGCCACTACACTGCTGACGATAATGAATAGATTTTCTGCAGCACAAGCTTTCATGGACTCATGTTCACTTGGTCAGACACATGTGTAATGGTGTGACCATTCTGGGTTTGTATCCCAGAATGATGATAGCAAGGTGATAACCCTGACAGGTCATTTACAAAAAAGTGTTTTAGCTACAGACTCAATCCAGGATGAGATTTCTCAACACGTCGTTAACATTTTGCAGTCTGAATCTCAATGTCTAAAATCCAGGCTCCAAATTACCATCTCTCCAGATAATATTTGGAGGATATCTGTGTCCAAAATTTAGAGAGGATGACTTTTTTTAAAAGAGGAATTTCTGGAGCAAATCTGTTCCAGCTGTATGAGTAACTTCCTAGCTCAATCAGCCCTAGAGGAAAGGAGATTTGCATTTACTCTACTATGAAGCACCCGGCACACTGTAGCTGATGCAGTAACAGCAGAATGTTCCCTGAATCACTCTGTGCAAAATCAGAAAAAGCAATTTATGGGCCTGAACAATCCAAACTCCATTTTATCTCCACTTATTCTGACTTCTTGCCAGCAAATGAGATTCTCTCCCTCTCCATTGGGCCCACCAGAACATCAATCTTACACCCGGCTTATCACCCGCTCACAAAGGAGGTTTTTGTCATATTTAAAGTGGAGGAGCAGGGGGGAGAGTCCTGCTTCACTCATCTTCTCTCATACACCTTGGCTCTTTTGGGAAGGTAGCTCAGTGGCAGAGGACCTGCTTTTTGTGCAGAATATCCTGGGTTCAATACCCAGCAGCAGCTCCAGGCAGGAGAGACCCCCATCCCAAACCCTGGAGAGCTGCTGCAAGTTAGTGTAGACAATATTTAGCTAGATGAAACAATGTTCTGACTTTGTATGAGGCGAGTTAAGGAGAGCCGTAGTTCAGATTGCCTGAAAAAAGTCCCAAATTCAATCCCTTGTATTTGCAGATAGGGCTGGAGAGGCTCTTCTTTGAAACCCGGAGAACCACTGACAGACAGTAGTATGACTCCGTATAAGGCAGCTAGCTGCTTAACTCAGCTCTCTGTTTTTAGGACTAGAATCTGAACTTATTTTTCGGGGAAGGCCTGTAGGCGGGTGGAAGGACATCTTCTATGCTTGCAGAAGGGCCCCTAGCTTCTCCAGGTAGGAGTGGGAGCGATCCACCCCCAGTGGTGGTGCATTGCTCCCACTGCTACCTAAAGATGCTGCAAATTGAGCCCAGGACCTTCTACAAGCAAAGCAAATGCCCTTCTACCAGGCTACAGCCCTTCCCCTAAAATAAGTTCAGATTCTAGTCCTTGTGGTTCTGAAAAAGAGACAACTGAGTTAAATAGGGACCTGGGGAAAGCCTGTGATTCCTGGGCTCCTTTTGGAGGAAGGGTGCAGATCTGGCCAGCCCATCAGGTTGGGTGAGGCAGCTGCCTTAGGTGGCAGCCCCTTCCACCACCCAGCTCTGCCACCATTCTCCCCAGGCTCTATAGGCAGAGAGTGTCAGGAATGAGCCAGCTCTGAGCGAAGGTTTGCAGCCTACTGTAGAAAGCAGCCAGGAACAGAGAGGCTTAGATGTTAGTCAGGCAGGGGAGAGCCGGCAGCTGCAGACTTCAGCTCTTTCTCACCTTGATGGGCTGGCTGATAAGGCAGTAGCTGAGAGAAGGCTAGAACACAGCCAAAGATTGCAGGAAGCACAAATAGGCACAAATAGACTCAGCCTCTCAGAACAGGAAGAGGTTGGAGCTGATCCACTAAGTCCAAAGAGGCGGCGAATGGGAGGGCTGCTAGATGGAAAGCAAAACAAGAGACGTAAGAGTCATAAGTTCCATATCTTCTGTCAACGACAGAAGAAGTCTACAGAAGGGTCATCTTGACTAATGATGCTGGAGGCTTTGTTAGAGCCGTCCAGAGCTATCTGTTTGTTTTTGTAATAAATCCTCCTTCTTAATGACCTACACTCACTGTATTATCAAGCTGGGAACCTAGACTCTTGACAGAGAGGTACTGGTGGCAAAGCTCTGCAGAATGCCTCCCCTGCTGCCCGGTGAGAGGGGAGGTGTTCTGCCACCCAGCTGTGATGGCCTGGGATTCCGAGTCTGAGAGTGAACCGGAGGAATCCCAGCTGGCACAGGAGTCCCCGCCTCCAGGGCCGGCTGAACTGGGGCAAAGCCTAGATTCTGAGGAGCCTGCACCTGTGACAGATCCTCAGGAGCAGGTACCAGGTGAAACCATTCTGGCCCCAGAGGTGCTTGAGGACTCAGTGTCTACAGGTGAGCCTCCCCTGGGGCCCAGTAACCCTTCGGCCTCTCCTGAACTCCAGAGGCTTAGGGCAGAGAGGCGAAGGGAACTGGTTTCTCCCAGGAGGAGTGCTCGCCTTAAGGCCAGGAGAGGTGGGGCTTCTGGGGGCCGGGACCGCCCCTGGCCTTAGAAGAAGATAAAGGTCAGTCAGCCCGGTCCCAGGTTGCGGGAGCAACGTCGTTGTGGAGTACCTTCTCTTACCCAGTCCTAGATCTGCACTTCCAGTGTGCCTGTTCCTCGCCTGGCTTCCTGCTCCTGACTCTCCGGTGTTCCTGTTCCTCGCCCGGCTCCCTGCTCTCCGGTGTTCCTGTTCCTCGCCCGGCTTCCTACTCCTGACTCTCCGGTGTTCCTGTTCCTCGCCCGGCTTCCTGCTTCTGCCCTACCAGCGTCCCTGTTCTCCGCCCGGCTCCCTGTTTCGGACCTCGCGTCTCATCTGGTGATCGTCTATCCGGCTTATGACTCTGGACTGAACTTAGGCTACGGTAATAGTACCTCCCCCCCCCCGGGACCAGCACACCAGCTTTGCTGCTGGATGGGTGGGGAAGATATCTCCCACTGCCTGGAGGTGTGTGTGCTTTGCACTGCCTTCTCCTGAAGGGAGGTGGTGATGGAAAGTCCTGTAGTTCGGTGGGAGGGTGGGAGACCCAGGAAGGATCTCTTCCCTGCCTGGCAGGGCGGCTCTTTACAAAGTCTGTGCCCCCATTGTGGTAGTAGCAACAAGGTGTTTTGCCTCAGGTACCAAAATACCTGAGGCACCCCTGGAAGAAAGGGATATAAATTTAACAAACATAGAAGCTTCTTGTGTTCTTCTGTTGGCTTGTGAGTCTGGTCATCCAACCTGTTTGGACCTGCTTGATTGGCAGAGGGCACCGAGTCTTTTCCAGCCTTATTTGGTGAGCTTTTCAAGCTCGGATTCTCTCTTCCGAGTCCAGGATGACCACGGAGGTGAACAGAGATGAATGGAAGCCTTCTGGGGAGGGGGGAAAGGAGAAAGCAATTGTTTGTGCAAACGACTCTATATGGCTGCAGGCTGGCTGTTCCCAGGAACGCCGTTTACCGATTCTCCTGGAACATTTCTTTTTTACAGTGAAATAAATTCCTTTTTGCAGCGTATATGGATCGGGGGAGCCATATGTCACTTTTTACAAGGGGCCGACAGCCGAAACCAGGGCAGAGTGATGGTGCCCCAGTCTTGCTTCACCTCTGCGACTTCATTAGATTTCTCACAGCATCCCCCCCCCCATTCCTAGAATTTTGGTGTTGGTTTATTTTAAGATGCAAAGAGCAGGGAATCATAGAAATGTAGAACTAGAGTCTTCTAGTCCAACTCCCCTGCAAGTCAGGAATCATAGTTTAAAAATCCCTGTTGGCCGGCCACCCAACCTCTGTATAAAAGTCTCCAATAAATGAGTATATACCACCTTCTACAATTAATAAAAATTAATTGGCAAGATAATCCACCAACTTTTGAGATAGTCCATTCTCCTGTCCAATAAAGTAAATGCACAGTCTTCATAATAATATTTGTGTGTGTGTGTATATGTGTGCACACACACACACACACACACACACTGCTTTTTTTCTAAAAAAAAAGTTTTACTCTCATTTTGACACAAGAAAACCACCATTTTATAGTTCAAATCAGGAAAAATAAATACTAAATGGACAAAAGTACAAATATTCACCTGGAAGACCATAGTTTCTCCATCGCACCTTTACCTGACTGTATTGATAGCCAGTGTGGTGTAGTGGTTAGAGTGCTGGACTAGGACCTTGGAGACAAGGATTCAAATCCCCATGCAGCAATATGAGGCCCACTGGCCAGTCCCTGCCTCTCAGCCTAACCTACCTCACAGGGTTGTTGTGAGGATAATTTCGAAGGGGGAGGGAGAAGTGTGTGAGTTCCTTGGAGGAGAGGTGGGATATAAATAAATCAATAAAATAAAATAAAATCCTTCCTTCTTACTGCAAAGCAATGAGTTTTAGGTCCCATGCAGTGGTATTTTTCCAGAAAAAGAGGTGCTGGAGCTCACCATGAAAGCCTCCCTCTTTCTCTTCAAATGGCAATGGTATCCATCTGAGAGGTGCCAGAACTGAGTTCCATCAAATTCCCCATGAAAAAAAAGCTCTGGCCCCGTGAATGGGAGCAAAGAAAGACAAATTCAGTCCCCTGGTAAAACAGTGAGAATTTTCAGGGGGCACAGAATCTACATAGGAGCCAACTCCTAAGGGCCATGGGGGCTTCAGCCTCCCCAATAAAATATATGAGGGGGCCAGCAGCCCCCCCCAGGTTGATGGGCACTGCCATTCAAAGAGTGTGCATTCACCGTGTCATATGATTGATTATGTGGGGCAGGGCTTACCTGCCCCCCCCCAATATTTTATTCAAGTTGACACCCCTGCTCATCTAGTAGCCTTTGCTCCCACCCCCATCTGCTTCCAACCATAAAATAATGAACCTGAGAGCAAAACGCTGATCAAAACGAAATGCTCCTTTGGCTACTTGCTCCATGCTAAGCTGTGAAATTCAAATTCCCTCGTGAATATTCATACCAGCTCTCTGAGGAAACCGGGAAGCGTGATTCGGGTGGCTCGGGCTGACAGAAGCTAGCAACCAAGGACGTGTTTGTGTGTGTTTGTGTGTCCCCTTTTTTTTCCGCTGGGAGAATTTCCCCCTTCTCACCCTGGAGCGACGACCCCCCCCCAAATAGCTGTCAAGAAGGGAAGGCAGGGGGTCAGGGCAGGCAGGCAGCTTAGCATAAGGATAGCCTGAGCGGTGGCAAGAAGGTCTCTTCAAAAATTCATGCCGTTCGGCCACCCATCCAAATATTTATTTATTTATTCCCTCCCAAGGAAAGATCCGCACGGGCACGGCTGCCTCCCGCCTTCCTCCGGCTCACCACGAGATCCTCCCTTTGCATGCTAACTGATCAATAATTAAGAGCTCCAAATTTATTGCGACAGGCAGATGCGCGCCGTCAGCGAGCTTGGGAGGGAGCTGGCCTGGCAGGGTGGAGCAGGATGCTGTTGCTGCAGCGGGCAGCAAGTACTGAAGCATCTAAGGAGAGCCCCTGTGGCTGGATCAGGCCGATGGCCCATCTATAGACCGGCATCTTGCCCTCACGAAGTTCAAGGGTAACTGTAGGAAGCTATTCTGCTTGCTGAGATTCTATTATTTTGAAGCTATACAGTGACATGACCTCATCTGAAATAGCTTTGGAATATCTTCCAAATTCCTTATGTTCAGGGTCTCCGTGGTCTGGGATCTGTTTGCATGTAGAAGGTCCCAGGTTCAGTCCAGGGAGGGCTGACAGGGGAGGTCCCCTGCCTGAAACACTGCAGAGCCACTGTCAACCAGCATAGATCAGTTGTGTGGAACCCTTGGTTCTCCAGATGTTGGTGACCTACAGCTTGCATCATCCCTGGTCATTGGTTACACTTGCTTGGGCTGATGGGAGTTGGAGTTCAGCAATATCCAGAAGGTCAACACACACACACACACACACACACACACACACACACACACACGTAGAGCCTACTGGGTCAGAAGCAGAAGAGTTTGGATTTTATATCCTGCTTTATCACTACCCAAAGGACTCTCAAAGCAGCTAACATTCTCCTTTCCCTTCCTCCCCCACAACAAACACTCTGTGAGGTGAGTGGGGCTGAGAGACTTCAGAGAAGTGTGACTAGCCCAAGGTCACCCAGCAGCTGCATGTGGAGGAGCGGAGACGCGAACCTGGTTCCCCAGATTACGAGTCTACCTCTTTTAACCACTACACCACACTGGCTCTTACACTGGGTCAGGGCAAAGGAGGCCCATCTAGCCCAGCATCCTGTTCCCTTGGTGGCCAACCAGATGTCTGTGGGAAACCCTCAAGTAGGACCCAAGCAGAACAGCCCTCTCCCCTCCTGTGGCTTCCAGCAACTGGTATTCAGAAGTATCAATGCCTCTGACAGTGGAGGTGGAACACAGAGTTCATGGCTAGTAGCAATTAATAGCCTTTTCCTCCATGAATATGTCTAAAGCTTCCCCATACTTGGTTTAGACAGCAACTGGTATTCAAAAACATTGCTGCCTCTGACTTGGGAGGCAGAACACAGCCAGTGGGATTAGTAGCAATAAATAGCCTTCTCGTTCATGAATTTGTCTAAAGCAGGGGTCAGCAAACTTTTGCAGCAGGGGGCCGGTCCACTGTCCCTCAGACCTTGTGGGGGGCCTGACTATACAGGGGTTTTTTTGGGGGGGAGGGAAATGAACGAATTCCTATGCCCCACAAATAACCCAGAGATGCATTTTAAATAAAAGGACACATTCTAGTCATGTAAAAACATGCTGATTCCCGGACCATCCGTGGGCTGGATTTAGAAGGCGATTGGGCCGGATCCAGCCCCTGGGCCTTAGTTTGCCTACCCATGTTCTAAAGCTTCTCCTTTCCTAGTGTAGAAAATTCGTAGCTAGATGGATCAATGCAGGAGTGCCAACTGGAATAAAATATTGGGGGAAGCAATTAGACCCTGGCCCACATACTCAATCATATGATGCAGTGCACACACCCCGTTTGAATGGCAATGCCCATCAGCTTTGGGGGGCCCACCCCTCTCAAATATTTTATTGGGGGGCGGCCAAAGGAACCTCGGCCCCTAGGAGTTGGCTCCTATGGATCAATGTATGAAGCGGATTCCTTAGCTCCTTTGCAAGAAATGATCCTTAGACGCCTCCCCAATTTGATGATGGTTTGATTGATTATTTAATTTCTATACAGCTTAATATATTACCAATATAAAATTGGAAGAAACAAAAAATTGGAAGAAACAAAGAACAACCTGAAATATTACAAAAAAAATACAAAGTTACTGTACATATAAAAATGTAACGTAAATACAAAGTTACTAATACCGTGGTACATTGGTTGTCGAACATAATCCGTTCCGGAAGACTATTCGACTTCCAAAACGTTTGACAACCAAAAAAACTGAGGTACCACTGTATATAAAAATCAATTTCAAACTGTTTTCCTTCTGACACCCCCCCCCCCTTTTCCTGATGCAACAGTTGGCGCACACACAATGTGCAACGTATGTGACGTCACATGCCTTGTGGGCGTGATGTCAGCCCCTCCCAACTTGACACCTGTGGTTCTCACCCAAGGTTCACACAAACTTTCAGCTCACCCACAAAAGCCTCACAACAAGAAGAGTTCCTGGAAGCAGCGTACTTGCTGGATTGATTTCTGTTCCAAATATGAGATGAATAAGCTGATCTCGGCCATTTCTGTTCCCATTTCCACCAGAAGTCCCTGATGTCCCTATTCAGGAACAGAAAAATCCTAAGTACCACATTCCAGCAGCTTAGCCAGCGCAAAGAGGATGTTGCAGCTTGGATGCGGACCACCGGTCTTGGCGTGAAATGACCATCACCCACTTCATGTCACACTGCGGGCTCAGGAGTGTTAGGAGGGAGTTTAACGCTAACTGGCTCATTGCCACTGCTCAGCCAGACGATGGTGACTCAGCCGTGCTGCTTTGCTGGACATCACATTTTCTAATAAGGGATTACTGGTGTGAAACCTGCTCAGGCAGCAAAGGGAGGGGGGCTGGAGAAATGAGAGCTGGTGGTTCATGAAATGGAAAATGTACCTCCCCCCCACTCCCCCACCCTGTTAAAACTGATGGACCAAGTACTCTTCAGCCTCCCTCCTCAGCATCCTTACCGCAGGATGACCTTGGCTCATTTTTATTAGGATCGCTGAAGATGTGGGCATGACCCTCTTAGGATTCTAAAACCATGACACACTTATTATTCATTTGCTTACACTGCCATCAATGTGCATCGAACTGCAGAGCCTCTTAAATAAAGGAACACAAGGAGAGCCTGCAGAATCAGGCCAATGGCTCCTCTTGCCCAGCATCCTGTTCTCGCAGTGGCCAAAAAGATGCCCATGAGAAGTCCACAAGCAGGATCTGAGCACAAGAGCAGTCCCCACTTGTAATGATCTGAGGCAGGCAAGCAAGCCCCGAAAAGAAGTAATGACTCTCCAGCAGTTTTATGTATGTTTATTTAGAAAAAAACCCACACACATCCAGAGCACGGCTTCTCTCCTGCTTGCATTGATGACAGTTGGTCAGTCTGAATTTCCACCCCTTTCACAGCAGAAAGGATGCCAAATTCCTGCCCTTCCCCTCTTGCCCTTCCGTTGTCCTCTGATCTTATCCAGTCTCCTAGAATGGGGACTGAGAAGCTGGCCTCCCCCTCCCCCCTTTCCCTTGACACAGTCTCAGTCCTCTGTTTATCTGCTGATTGCCTAGCAATGCTCTGGCTGCCTCCCAACTCTCCCGCTTCTTGACAGCTACCAGTGTGTTCTTCGGGAAGGGGGGGGGGGTCGAACTACCCCTCTTCGGCTCTGTCAGCCAGCTCTCATCTGCAGAGTCTCTCTCTCTCTCACTTGGCTCAATTTCTGAGTCTGACCCTTCCCCTGCACTCTGGTGAACCATGTTCCTGACACCACCTTTGCTTTTAGCAACTGGCATTCAGAAAGATTACTGCTTCCAGCTATAGTAGCCATTGATAACCCTCTCCTCCATGAATTTGCCCAATCCCCTTTTAAAGCCATCCAAGTTGGTAGTCATTGCTGCTCCCTGTGGAAGAAAGTTCCATAGTTTAACTATGCACTGGGTGGAGAAGTCCACAGGCAGATTTAGGGGAGCGCAACCAGCTTGGTTGCACTAGGTGCAGAGCCTCGGTGTGCCACTGGGGGCGCCACAACCATGATTTACAATGCAGCACGAGAGGCGGAGGAGCGCCAAATTTTGACGTTGCACAGGCTGCCCCTGGAATTTGAGACCCCAAGTTCTGGCACTGAGAATTCCTTTCTTTTATCTGTCCTGAGTCTTCCAACATTCAGCTGCACTGAATGTCCATGAGAGCCAGTGTTATGACAGATAGACAAGTCCCTGCTCTGGTGATTTAATAGCTGCCAGTTCAGCTGCTCCCCATCAATTAATGAGAAAAGGAATTGCCTTTGAAAATCATCATCAAAGAGGAGAGAAAAGTTATCCCTTCTAATTTTACACCCTTCAGAGTTAGCTGACAGACTTTTGCCCCTGCCCCCAATCATATTTCCTTCTGCTATAGGTGTATTAACCTTGTAATTATTATTTTTATTTTTACCTGGCATGCCACCTGAAATTAATTGGCACCATTGCTGATACAGAAAACTGCCCGGTTTCTGTTTAGTCCTGTTTTCCATGTACCAAGGCTGTGCATTTTGCCTAAGGATGGAGACCGTCAACAACCATTTTTTGGTTTCTAGAGATGGGACATCAGCCAAATATTATTATGAAAAGATAGCGGAGATCAGTATAAAAATTGCACATGCATAGATGCCAGTGTAGAAAGAATCACCATGATTTAAATCCGGGATGGACTGTGACTCTTATCATAGGGTCATATAATTATGGATTTGGAGGGGACCATAATGGTCATCTTGTCCAAGTGGCTGCAATGCAGGAATCTTTTGCCTAACGTGGAGCTTGAACCCACAGCCCTGGGATTTAGAATCTCTTGTTCTGCCAACTGAGTGATCCAGCACTTTCTTTATTTATCATGACCAACATTCAGGAATGATGGAGGTTGTCAGTCTGCAACATCTGGAAGGCCACAGAGTTCCCCAGCCATGATTGAAACAGGAATACAATGCAGGTCACCATAGTGGGGAGGGTTATGGCCAGCTGACTCTGTGGTACCTGCTCAGGTCTGCAGTCCAGGTACTAAGAGTTGATTGGCATCTTCGTAGGGTGCCTGATCTTTGGACCTTCAACCAGAGGACACCTTCAACCAGAGGACTGTCCTCTGTTAATCCTTCCAACTAGGAACGTAGGAGACAGCCTTCTGCTGAGTTAGACCATTGGTCCACCTCCACTGTATTGTTACACTGACAGCAGCTCTCCAGGGTTTCAAGTAGGGAAACTCTTCCTTTGGGAATTAAGGAGATGTTCTACCACTGAGCTACAGCCCTGAGCTGCAAGAGAATCATTTGGGACATTTTGGTTGGCCCAAAGAAAATGTTGCTCTAATATGGATCCCACCCCCGCACAGCCACAGGCCAACCAGATGACAGTTACTTTTTGTGTAAGATTATTCTAACCCACCTCAAGAGCCTGTAAAAGGACTAGCCCCTTCTGCACCTTTCCAAATGCCAACCTAATGAGCAATCCGAAGGGAGTCTCATCTACTCCCATCAACATTGATAAACCTAGGAGTCAGGTGTTTATCAGCAGCAGATGTCCTCATTCATGCTTTACATTTTTAGATGTACACCTGAAGAACGGAAGCATGGATGACAGCCAGTTAAGCTATGGAACTCACTCCAATGGGAGGCTGTGATGGCTGCAGATTTGGATGGCTTTAAAAGAGGATAGACAAATTCATGGAGGAGGAAGCTATTGATGGTTACCAGCCATGGTGGCAATGCTCTGCCTCCACGGTCATAATGCATCTGAATACCAGTTGCTGGAAGCCACAGGAGGGGAGAGGGCACTTGTGCTTGGATCCTGCTTGTGGGTTTCCCACAGGCCTCTGGGAGAACGGGAGGCTAGACTAGATGGGCCACTGGCGTGATCCAGCAAGCTCTTCTTATGTTCTTTCTACCTTTGTGAGTACGGAGGTCGGATATACCGATGCTTCAAGCATCAACAAAAAACTAGTCAGCTCTCCATCCCAGCGCTATTGATTCTTTCTATTCAACGGACAGGGCAAGGGAGATCAATTTCAATCTTCAGGTCATTTCAGCAGCCTATTTCCTTGCCATCGTTTGTTCATTTCAGAGTAAGCACCGGCCACACCAGAAGCTGAGCTTGTCAGGCATGTGCAACGCCAGCCCAGTTCATCAGCACCGAGCCCTTGATCTGTCTCGGCTGTCCCTGGGCTTGCTGAGTGATTGCACCGCGAAATGATTTGTGCTGAGCATCACAGGACAGGCGTCAGCCCCTGCTTTCTCTCTCGCTGGCTATTGCTAGGGGAGCTGCAGAATGGCAAACACTGGCATTGCATTGGAAAAAAAATGTGCCTTGTTATTTGCAAGAAGTGAAGTGTAAACAGAATGTTGAAAATGGAGGATTTGACAGTAGCTCAAGACGACTTGGAGACTCATGCATAAGATTACAATCTTTTAGAATAAGAATTCCTTTCTTAGATTGTACCAATGTCCTGTCAGGCAACCTGTTTCCTCAGTGGCCAGCCGGATGCCTTTGAAGATTGCAAGGGAAGTTTGCAGGGCACCAGAGCAATAGCCAGTTCCTGCTGTTTGCCCCCATAGTTTAGTAAACCTGCTATGGGTTAAACCAAAGAGCCTAGGACTTGCCGATCAGAAGGTTGGCGGTTTGAATGCCTGAGACGGGGTGAGCTCCTGTTGCTCGGTCCCTGCTTCTGCCAACCTAGCAGTTCAAAAGCACGTCAAAAGTGCAAGTAGATAAATAGGTACCGCTCCGGCGGGAAGGTAAACAGTGTTTCCGTGTGCTGCTCTGGTTCACCAGAAATGGCTTAGTCATGCTGGCCACATGACCTGGAAGCTGTACGCCGGCTCCCTCGGCCAATAAAGTGAGATGAGCACCGCAACCCCAGAGTCGGCCACGACTGGACCTAATGGTCAGGGACCCTTTACCTTTACATAAGGACATAAGAACTTGGTTAGCCCAGTGGCCATCTAGCCTAGCATAAGATGCCCCCAAGGAGCAGGGTACAAGCCCAGGGTACAGGCCCCTTGCCCTGTGGTTTCCAGGACTGAATATCCATGAGGTCCAGTGTTATGAGATAGGGAGAAAAACATTTCCCTGTCCACTTCCTGTACACCATTAGAAATATGGCTGTTTCATTCAGCTAGCATGAATGATTAATTGTTCTTGATGGGCATGTCCATGGGGTCTTCTTTTTTAAAAGAAACCACAACCATCTACACTAGTGCTTTGCCAAACATTTAAAAAATTCAATTGTGCCTCACCCGAGCCAACCATTCTCTGTCAATTAGCAAGAAAAGGAATTGAATCTGAGAATGATTGAAGGGCAGAAATTTTCATTTCTTGTTATTCCTGCCTTACATCTTAGGTGGCCAAGGGGCATTTCTGGGTGTCCTTTTATAGTGGAACCTTGGTTCTTGAATGGCTTAGTTGATGAACAAATTGGCTCCTGAACGCCCAAAACCCGGAAGTAAGTGTTCCGGTTTTTGAATGTTTTTCAGAAGCTGAACAATGCGGCTTCTTCTTGGAAACCAGGTCTTGGTTTTTGAATGTTTCAGGAGTCAAACGGACTTCCGGAACAAATTAAGTTTGAGAACCAAGGTACCACTGTATTTGCAAGATAGGAGATTCTGACTCAATGTTAGAAAGAACTTTCTGACAGTAAGAACTGTCCAGCAGGGGAATGGACTCCCTTAGAAGGTGGTTGGACACAGAGGGAGGCACTATGGGGGAAATATCTACAGGGACAAGTTGCTGTGCACACTAGGCCTGGCCTCCCAAGTCACCCTTTTCCCTTGACTAAAGGATTAACTTCACTGACGCTGCGTGATTTATTGTTGACCTGACACCCACTCCTGGTAGTGATGGACTTTCCTTCATTGGAGGCTTTCAAACAGAGGTTGGATGGCCACCTGCCAGGAATTCTATCAGCTGTGATTCCTGCATTGCAGAAGGTTGGACTGGATGACCTTTGGGGGTTCCTTCCAAGTCTACAAGTCTATTGTTTATTCATTTGTTAAACTTACCCGTCACCTGCCACCGAAAGGCTCTCCAAGCAACTTCAATTGAGTATAGCAGTATAACATTGAAGGGCAGTGGGGAGAGATCTCATTGATATTTTGTACAATATATTGGGGGAACAAAAAACCCCCCACCCCATAACAATAATAAAAAGCCCCCCATAACAATAATAAAAAGTAGTGGTAAGCAAACAATTCAGTGAGAAAGTAATACGGGTGCCCCCTGGAAAGATTTTGTGTGTGTCTGCGTATAGCTCAGTCGGTAGAGCATGAGACTCTTAATCTCAAAGGTTCCAGCCTCTTATTGGGCAAAATATTCCTACATTGCAGGGGGTTGGACTACATTGCCTTCATAGTCCCTTCCAACTCTGCAATTCTATGATCCTAATGCTCCCACCCACTAACTAACAGATAACAATAAAAACTCAAGACTGACCCTCCTCCCTAGCCCCAAAATCACTGACATCAACCTTGAGGTGCTAATTGATGCTGCTGATGCTGATTTAATCTTCCCACCCCATCCAGAATTCTGATGTCAAGGCCAGCAACTGTCAATCAGGCATGGGTGGGGCCAGGGTCCTCCAGGGATGGTTTGGCACCTCTCCTCTTCTTTCAGGGAGAGCAGCGGCAGAAGCAGAGCAGGGAGCTGTTGGCAAAAGTTTTACCTAATCTGCAGTCATCCTGGGTGCTGCGGCTGTCCTGCCACTGGTGGAGGTGGAGGTGTAAACAAATCACCTCTCTGCAGCCTCCCCAGTTGCCCACATTTCAGTTAACCCCCAGGAAAAGACATTGGGATTTCCTTCTTCTATGGTCTTGCCGATGGGTGTTTCTGAGTTCCCTTTCTTTCTACAAATCATACAACCAGTGTTATGTGCAGCCTCCCTGGGTGCCCATACTTCAATTAACCCCCTTTGTGATTGAACTCCTCCAGGGGGGTTTTTTTCATTAGGAAGCATGGGTAGCTGGGCAGGATGCAGAACTCTGGAGAAGTGTGGAAGGAAGGAAGGAAACAAGCATCACTCTCAGCCACCTCTTTCAGTGATAAGGTAAGCTTGAAACCTTTCACTGACTGATATCCTTAAGGATTTCTTCAGTGTCCTGGGTCTGGAAAAGCAGAAACCCCTTTCACAGAGGAAGGCAACTTCAAGAAAATGGAGGACATATTCTGGCACAGCACTAATCCATGCTAAGCAAGTTTGCCTCATCCTGTCTCTTTACTGGCCACTGTGAAAACAGGATGCTAGACTAGAACCAGCTGGGCTCTTCTTATGCGCTTACATTTTTAATGCTTTAAAAAGTCTGCCATTGCAATAATTAGAAAAACGGGAGAGTGACTGGCACCCTTCCCAGTTGGGAAGGGGTGGGGCAGGAACTATTATTGATTTACACATGTTAATTCATTGACATCTATGCAGGCTAGATGGCAATGGGGGAGAACCACCTGAGTGTCTTTGGGGCTGGATTTGTCCTCTATTTGCTTCTTCAAATTCCATCTCTTCCATTCTTCTGGAGGAAATCCCCATCCTGCTGACTCAACTATTTGCTCGTGTGTGTGTGTATTCAAAGTTTTGCAGAAATATTCCATTGCACTGCAAAGAAAAATAAAATATGACCAAGTGACAAATCAGCATTTTCTCAGTGCTCTGCTGGGCAGTGGGTGATGGGTTGAGGAACTGCATTATTAATAGAGGTTAGCAACGCAGTCCCCTTTCCTCTGGTCTGGGAATGAAGCTGGTCTCCTCACCATGCCAGGCTTTTGCTGACCAGCAGTTCTCCCTGAGATGGTCCAAGGCCGTGATGCCATTTGAAGGCACGACCTATCAGCTGGGCACGGGGGGATTTGGAGAACGAAGTCGCTCAGGCTGGTAGATAAGCTGGCAGGCCCATATCCTGGGCATTCAAGGGCAAAGGAGTGAGGGCCCTTCACAGTTGAGGTCAAAGGTGTACGTTGGAGCAATGCACAGGCCACAAGTCTTGCATTGTATGTTTGCACTTCAAAAAACAGTTTTTGATTGTTATTTTTAGTTAGTCAATTTTGACCCGTGATTTGGGTTCTGCTCTGCTCTGTGTAGTTGAGGCAGCGATGTTTCTGAATAGCAGTTTCTGGAAACTGAGAGAGTGCGGAAGGTGGTTCTCGCACTCAAATCCTGTTGGATGTCAGGGGCTGGTCTGAATTGGACAACTGGGGAATGCATTCGCCAGAAGATCAGATCCTAACAGAAGAGGAGGGGGAATATTCACCTCCCCCTTTGCTTCCAGTGTCTGCAGAAGCAAGGAGATAGGCAGATACAGAAGCTGCACAGTTGAGAGAGGAGCTGCCCAGCTGTGAGATAGTAGCTAAGCAACCAGGAGGGAGGGAGCAGCTGGGCGATACATCAATCAAGTGTGTGTGTGGGGGGGAATCCCCTCCCTCCCCCTGAACTTGGAGGTCTGAGCATTCAGAGAACAAAGAAAACGCGGGAGGGGTGGACTTCTGTTTGGTGTGCTCCTTGCTGTGGAAATCACAAGGAGGAGTCAGAGTAGGCAACTAAGATCCTTGCAGAGAGTTGCCTGTTTGTGCTTATAACAGAATTGTGCTGGTCCCGGGGGGAAGGTTACCGTTGTTGTAGTCAAAGTCCAGTCCTGGGTCACTAGCCTGGAAACAGTTCACAAGGAGCGAGGCGAGGTCCGAAGCAGGAAGCCAGGCAGGGACAGGAACACTGGAAGGTCAGGTCTGGGTCCGGGCAGGAGCAGGTACTCAACGACGTTGCTCCCATAACCTGGGACCGGGCTGACTGGCCTTTATCTTCTCTGAGGCCAGGGGCGGTCCTGGCCCCCAGGAGACCCGCTTCTCCCGGCCTTAAGGCAAGCACTCCTCCTGGGAGAAACCAGTTCCCTCCGCCTCTCTGCCCTGAGCCTCTGCAGTTCAGGAGAGGCTGGGGAGTTACTGGACCCAGGGGGAGACTCACCTTCCTCTGGCAGGGCCGGGAGAGGCGCACCTGTAGGCACTGTGTCCTCAATCACCTCCGGAGCTAGAGTGGAACCACCTGGTGCCTGCTCCTGAGGAACCGGCACAGCTGCAGGCGCTTCAGATCCAAGGCCCCGCCCCAGCTCAGCCGGCCCTGGAGGCGGGGACTCTTGTGCAGGCTGGGGTTCCTCCGGTTCAGCCTCTGAATCAGATTCCCAGGCCATCACAAGAATGCTGTACAGTGGTGCCTCGGGTTAAGTACTTAATTCGTTCCGGAGGTCTGTACTTAACCTGAAACTGTTCTTAACCTGAAGCACCACTTTAGCTAATGGGGCCTCCTGCTGCCGCTACGCCGTCAGAGCACGATTTCTGTTCTCATCCTGAAGCAAAGTTCTTAACCTGAAGCACTATTTCTGGGTTAGCGGAGTCTGCAACCTGAAGCATATGTAACCTGAAGTGTATGTAACCCGAGGTACCACTGTAATGAAAAGACTATAAATCTACTAAATGCTCATTAATTCTTATCGGTGAGCCACTGGAACTCCCATATTTGACCCTGGAGCATTTCCCTCAGGCACCTGGTTGGCCACTGTGAGAACAGGACGCTGGGCTAGAAGGTTCATTGGCCTGATCCACCCATCTCTGATGTTCTTAATAACACATACTCTGGACACATACTCGGTCCCAGCTCCTGCCCACCTAGCAGTTCGAAAGCACCCCTAAGCGCAAGTAGATAAATAGGTACCGCTTTATAGCGGGAAGGTAAACGGTGTTTCCGTGTGCTGCGCTGGTGCAGGCTCACCAGTTGCAGCTTCGTCACGCTGGCCACGTGACCCGGAAGTGTCTTCGGACGGCGCCGGCTCCCGGCCTCTTGAGCGAGATGAGCGCGCAACCCTAGAGTCGATCACGATTGGCCCGTACGGGCAGGGGTACCTTTACCTTTACCTGGACTGCAAATATTGTTTCTATCCTTTTTCGGTAACTGATGACTGCAGATGCCTTAAAAAAAACAAAATCTTTGTACCTGTCATGAAAGAGTCCCACTTGGCTCCTCAAAGCATCCTTGAATGGTGCCTCTTTCTACCCAAGTACAAACTGCTACCCGCCCTCCCCCTCCTGCAGCCCTTCTGTTCAGGCTCCCAGGAGAGGAACACAAAGAAACAGAGAATATTAATAACAAAGGAGAGGTTGGATCATTGTTTACTTGACTTTAGTTAATAAATTTGTTTCCATCCGCGATCCCAAAATGAAATTAAAAAGCCTGTGTTTGCACTTGAGGATTTCACGGCACTCCTGCAGATAAAACACATTGGAGATGGAATTAATAGAATCACTGGCGGTGGGTGGTGAGGGGACATAAAGGAGGTGAATTTGCATAATATATATTTATCTATATCTACATAATTTTCAGCTTGATTGTAGCGCTGGACTGGGTGGATAGGTTGAAACCCTCTTTGCCCAGCCCAGCACCATGACTGGACCATACCCTCTAAGTGTTCCGATTTTTGAGGGACAGTCCTGGAATTACAGAAGCCATCCCAGTTTCTGATTTGATCCCAGAATGTCCCGGTTGTCCTTTCACCTCCCCTCCACATCTTGGAGAACAATTAAAAGTGCTGCAGAGATCTGACACCTCCCCTTTCAGTCCTTTTTGGAAACAGAAGCCTTTGGTGTGTGTGTGTGTGTGTGTGTGTGTAGGTGCAAAAAGGGAGTCCTGTTTATACTGAAAATAAAATACCTGTGCCAAATGAAGGAAACGGTGAAGCCGACATACAAAGCCCTTCCTATAATTTTAAATGAAAACGTAACCAACCCACTTTAAATTCTTTAATTGCAATGCTTCAGCAGCCAGCAATTATTATTTTTAAAAGGAAACACATGGAGTGTTTATTCCTTTATTGTAAACTGAGCCATACACTGCAAGCTTTTACACACTGTATTCAACGGAGCTTACTCCCAGGTAACTGGGTAAAGACTGGGCAGCATTACCCTGCAACCCTAAGCATTTTTACTCAGAAGTAAGTCCGACTGAGTTCAATAGGATTTACTCTCTGGTGTGTTCCTGATCATTCTCACAGTTACTTCTATTATTATTATTATTATTATTATTATTATTATTACCCGCTTTTGTCCCTGACAGGGACTCAAGGCAGCTCACAACTAAAAATTTGTTTCATTCCATTTATCTGTTGAAGTTGCTGATAATGGTTAAAGGTAAAGGTAAAGGGACCCCTGACCATTAGGTCCAGTCGTGGCCGACTCTGGGGTTGCGGCGCTTATCTCGCTTTATTGGCTGAGAGAGCTGGTGTACAGCTTCCAGGTCATGTGGCCAGCATGACTAAGCCGCTTCTGGCACAATGGGACACCATGACTGAAGCCAGAGCGCACGGAAACGCTGTTTACCTTCCTGCCGCAGCAGTACCTATATGTCTACTTGTACTGGCGTGCTTTCGAGCTGCTAGGTTGGTAGGAGCAGGGACTGAGCAACGGGAGCTCACCCTGTCGTGGGGATTTGAACTGCTGACCTTCTGATCGGCAAATCCTAGGCTCTGTGGTTTAACCCACAGCGCCACCCGCATCCTGAAAATGGTTAGGAGACCCTTTATTTCCCCCATAGAGGCAGGGGCATAGGAAGGGGGGGCTGACCACCCCGGGTGCCCTCACTGAGGGGGGTGACATTCGGCACGCTGCCCACCTGCCCGCGACTCCCAAGCCTACCTTGAGCCATCGGGGTAATGGGGGGGGGAGCTGCACCACTTTGTCGGCGGCATCCCCCCCTCCCCCCTTCATTTTGACAGCTTGGGGGAGGCTTGGGAGTTGCGGACAGGCAGCGTGCTGAATGTCCGCCATGGGCGGCTTGCTTCGCTCTCGGCTTCAGGGTGCGTGCGCCGCTCTGGCACCTGAGCAGCTATCCCATGCCTGGGAGGGCACCCTCTGTGCCACGCCCCCCTCGGTAGTGCACCCGCCCTGGGCAGCACGGGCATATGCTCTGCCACTGCACAGAGGTACAATGGCCTGATTTTACTGAAGGCGAATTGACTGTTAAAACCCTCTTGAGAATTGCAGCTCTGGGAGGGGAATGCACTCCTAACAATTCTCAGCACCCCTGACATACTATAGCCCCCTGAATTTTGGGGGGGAAGCCATGCCTGTTTGAAGAGCGCATGTATAGTGCAAGTATATAAATGTATAGTGCAATTGGCATACCCTCCAACATTTCCCCGATGGAAATAAGGACGTCCCATTCCATAATGATAATTTGATTATTTATACCCCAAACATCTGACTGGGTTGCCCTAGCCACTCTGGATAGCTTCCAAGATACGTAAAAACATAATAAAACATTAAACATTTTTTTAAAAAACCACACCATACAGGATTGCCTTCAGACAGCTCGGGGGTCTGATAATTACAAACTCGCCAATATTTCACCAATGAAAACAGGGACATCCTAAGGAAAAGCAGGACATTACGGGATCAAATTAGGAACTGGGGCCGCTTCTCTAAATCAGGGGGCATCCCTGAAAAATAGGGATATTTGGAGGGTCTGAAATGGAGCCTGTTTCTGTACCTGCATTGATAGATATAGATATGTGAATACAGGCATCTTTTTCAGGGAGAGGTTTTTTATTTTTCCGAAATGAGCTGGAATTCTGGGCCTTTGTGTTTAAATAAAACATCAGCCTTCCAAAGTTTAAAGCAACCGCCCACGCATGCCACGGGAACACTGTGGACTTTGAAGGCCTTTGCATTCCTCATCACGAGCAGGTTCTGACAGGCTGAATGGAGAGCTGTCACACACACACACACACCCTGTGCAATGCAAACACACCACTGGGGCTAGCATGGTTTTGTACATGAACCAGTGAGTAGTTCAGAGTGCTTCTGTTGAAAGCCGATTCCCACATTGCATTTCCATTAGAGGTGTTATCCACAGGCCTGCATTTCCAATCTGGGAGTGGGGAAAAAGCATTATTGCTATCTCAAACAGGGTTGCAATGGCAGACCCTCCAAGCGTCCCTGTTTTCCAGGGATGTCCCCGATTTAGAGAAGCCGTTTCTGATTTGATCGCGGAATGTCCCACATTTCCTTAAGATGTCGCTACAGTAGCATCTCGGCTTACATAACCCTCCGGTTACGTAAACTTCACGTTACGAAAGCGGCAAACCTGGAAGTATTGGACTGGGTTTCACGGCGTGCGCATGTGCACAAGCGGTCTACCACTGTGCACATGCACAGAACAGTGATCCTTGGGTTGCGGAAACCTCGGGATCCAGCTGGACCTCCAGAACGGTTCCCATTCGCAACTGGAAGGACCACTGTATTTTCATTGGAGAAATGTTGGAGGATATGGAGACAATCCTGTACAGTGGTACCTCGGGTTACATACGCTTCAGGTTACAGATTCTGCTAACCCAGAAATATTACCTCGGGTTAAGAACTTTGCTTCAGGATGAGAACAGAAATCGTGCTCTGGTGGTGCGGTGGCAGCAGGAGGCGCCATTAGCTAAAGTGGTGCTTCAGGTTAAGAACAGTTTCAGGTTAAGAACGGACCTCCGGAACGAATTAAGTACTTAACCTGAGGTACCACTGTATAGGGATTTTTAAAAAAATGTTTAATGTTTTATTATGTACAGTCATACCTTGGTTTTCGAACAGCTTAGTTCTTGAACGTTTTGGCTCCTGAACGCCACAAGCCCAGAAGTGACTGTTCCGGTTTGGGAACTATTTTTGGAATCCGAACGTCTGATGGGGATTCTGAGGTTTCCTGCAGCCAATCAGAAGCCGCGCTTTGGTTTCAGAAAGTTTTGGAAGTTGAACGGACTTCCGGAATGGATTCTATTCGACTTCCGACTTCCATGGTACGACTGTATTTATATATGTTGGAAGTGGCTACGGCAATCCAGTAAGATGTGATGGGCATAAATAGTAAAATTATCATTATTGAATGGGACATCCCTATTTTCATTGGCGAAATCTTGGAGGGTATGCAATAGTTAGAATCACAGAACTGTGAAGTTGTAAAGGACCCCATGGGTTATTTTGTCCACCCTCTGCAATGCAGGAATGTCAACTAGATCATACATGAGAGAAGGCCACCCAACCTCTGCTTAGAAACCTCCAATGAAGGGGAGTCCACCACTCCTTGTGGCAGTCTGCTCCATTGTCAAACAGCTCTCAGGCCTGTGCACCCAGCAACAGACATCATCTTCTTCATTATTACCAACTTCTTGTAATAAACAAAAATCTGCCCTTATTCCCTTATGGGGGACACAAGAGCCCTTATAGAGTCCTTTGTAGGTTCTCCATCAGCCACAGAAAATAACAGAGGCCAACTAGAGAATACTGAGAAGCAAAGCAGCTTGTAAGCCTGATCTTTATTGAACTGTTGAAACAGGGTGCTCCCCTCACACGCAGGAAAGGAGGAGGACTCAGAACCAAGGTGTGCCTGCCCTTATACAGTGGTACCTCGGGTTACATACGCTTCAGGTTACATATGCTTCAGGTTACAGACTCCGCTAACCCAGAAACATTGCCTCAGGTTAAGAACTTTGCTTCAGGATGAGAACAGAAATCGTGCTCCGGCGGCACAGCGGCAGAAGTAGGCCCCATTAGCTAAAGTGGTGCTTCAGGTTAAGAACAGTTTCAGGTTAAGAACGGACCTCCGGAACGAATTAAGTACTTAACCTGAGGTACCACTGTATAGACATTTTAAATTCCCTGTCCTGGAGCTCAAGACCACCCCTCCATACATCATACATAGATCACAGAAGGGGTGTAACCCAAGACCACCCCCCACAAACATCATACCTACATCACAGAAAAGGTGGTCTACAACAGAAATTTGAATGTTGTTGTTTTTCCTGTCTGCCAGGTTATCTGATAATGCCTTATCTGATTGCCTTTCCTGGTAGTCTGGCCATTCCTTTGAGATGGTGATTCCCCAATTCCTGAGACAATGGGAAGGTTCCCTCACCCCCTCCCTCCTTGCAGAGAAAACATTTGGTCAGTTTGGGAGTCAAAATGGTTTCAGGGTGGTCTTCCTGTGCTGCGCCAGACATGTGGTCCCCATTTCTATGTACGTGCTAGATTGGTACATTCATGAACATTTATTATATATATAAGACCTTAACTTTTTTATTTCAATGTTTAAAAAAATCTTGAATGAGAGTCCACCACCTTCTGAGGTCATAGAATCTATCAACAGAGATTGGATGGTCATGTGCCAGGCGGAGTGAGGCACCAGCCCAGACGCCGACAAAGCGACCCCACCCCCTCCAGTCGTGCTTTAAATATGCTGTGAATGTGGCTCTATTTGAACTCACTGGGACCCCAGAAGACTAGTCCCCATGCCCCGTGACACTTTAGCATGATGCTGTTTTAAATGTATCATGCAGAAGAGTTCTCTGTCCACCTAAAAGTTTGGTGACCTTTGGTACGGCAATATTTTTGGCATGAAAAGCATGAAAATCAATTTAGCAAAAAAAAGAGAACAGCCTTTGCAACCCGAAACTGATGATTTATGCAAGCCAAATGAAACTCGCCCCCCTTCATGTGTACTTATTTGTCAAGAGTTCAAATGCGGTAAACTCAGAGGAAGTGCAAGCAAGAACTCCGAGTGAGGCTGCCGAAATCTAATCCATGATTGATGAGGGATTTCGTCTTTCTAAAGGTGCCTGCTAATGTCCGTCTCCAGCAATGAGACAGAGAATAATGGGGCCTTCCTTAACCCTGCCACTCATAATCAGTAGTATACATTTCCCCCCTTTGAGCTTCCTGAAGGTCACTCTGGGTAAACGCATACCAATGAGGACGCAGACAAATGAGGAGGCCTAATTAGAATGCGCTTACCCAGAATGCACTGTGCCAACCGCCTTTGAAGCTTGCCTGCTAATCTTTCGCCATCATCTTCTGCCAAACAATAGAATCAATCTGCAGCAATGTACACATGCAAAAATCAATCTAGCTACACACACACACACACACACACACACACACACACACACACACACAACAAACACTACTCAGGATTGTCAACCAAGATTTGGAAGTGAACATCTGGAAGCCAAGGAGTTGGAGCATGATATATGATACTGCTGCACACACCCTAATCTCCAAGGAGCACGAGACTTAAGGGGATCCCACACTTAGCCAGGGTTCAGTTTTCTTGGAACGAAGGTCAGCAGAGAGTTGGGTGTCCTAACGAGATATGGTTTCATTTGCACATAGATACAACCTGAGCATAGGATGGAAGGGTTCACACATTCTTTTCCAGGAAACACTATCCCACTTCTAACACCAGTGTTGCATGGACCCCAATTTGAAGATGGCTCTCATATCACCTTTCAGGCTTCTTCATACTAAACATACCCAGCTCCATCAACCATTCCTCCTAAGACTCCATTTCCAGACCCTGTATCATCCTCTGGACATGTTCCCAGATAGATCCAAGACAGTGGTTTGGATCCAAATAAAAACAAGGAGAGAAAAGTGGGATATGAATTAAATTGCTAAAAATAAATTAATAAATTTAAAAGTTTGTACAAAGTGCATGCAAAATGTGCGCCATTTCAAAGCAGATTTTTGTGCATTGTACTTGTTGTCTTTTAAAAACATCTGCCCAAAGATTGTTTGAAGGGAGGAGACGATGAGTGCCAGGGAGGGTGGAGTGAAACAGCCATAAAGCTCACAGTCATGAAGCTCACTGAGTGACTTTGGACCAATCACTGCCTCTCAACCTCATCTACCTCGCAAGGTTGTTGTGAGGATTAAATGAGAAAGGAGGAGAACCATGTGTGCCACTTTGAGCTTGTTGGAGAAAAAAGTAGGATACAACCGCAATAAATAAATAAGATTTAGGCTGCTCAGTCTTGGGCTGACACTCAATACAGGAGAAAGCTGGTTTAGAAATGTGAATGTAGCAATTTCTACATGAACTGAACAGCTGGTGATGACAGTGTTTGTGTGAAGATTTGTAGTTAAATATACCTTATGTTTTAAACTGTTGCTGCTGTACTGATTTGTTGGCATCTGTCTGTCTCGAGAGACAATGGAGAGCCCTGCTAACTGCTGTGTTAGCAGGACCAAAGTGACCTTCCCCGGGCACAAGCCTGGGCAGTAATGTGGTTCCTTTTGGGACTTATATGGACAGAACTACCCAAACTGTACAGAAATTTATTCACGTATGCGACTATAGTGGCAAGAATGTTACTAGCCCAAAAATGGAAAGAAGAAGTCATCTCAGCGAAAGAAGAATGGATACAAAAACTTATGGAATATGCAGAAATGATGAAACTTACCGGAAGAATAAGAAATCAAGATAACAACCTTTTTTATAAAAGAACGGAAATGGTTTATTGAATATTTACAAACAAATTGTGAACCAATAAGAACATTGGCAGGGTTATTGCAATAACCTGCAGTTTCCTAAGAGTATATATTTAAAGTAGATGTATAAATGATCAAGTTCAGTTAATTTGGATATGCAGAAAATATTAAAAATAAATTTAAGGAACTCCAGGAAAGAGGAAAAAGCTGCACTGGCTCCTGGTAGAGTACAGGATCAGGTTTAAGGTGCTGGTTTTAACCTTTAAAGCCCTATATGGCCTAGGACCCTCGTACCTACAGGACTGCCTCTCCCGGTATGTCCCACAGAGGACCTTACGGTCTTCAAACAAAAAATTTTTGGAGGTCCCGGGCCACAGATAGGTTAGGCTGGCCTCAACCAGAGCCAGGGCTTTTCCAGCTGTGGCGCCGATCTGAACGCTCTGTCACAAGAGACTAGGGCCCTGCGGGACTTGACATCTTTCTGCAGGGCCTGCAAGACAGAGCTGTTCCACCAGGCCTTTGGCCAAGGCACAGCCTGACCCCCTCCTTTGGCAATCCTCACAGAACTCTAGCCCAATGGTTGCCATTAACCTGATTTGAACTGGTTTTATAATGAAATGATTTTAGAATGTTGTATCATTTTACTCTTGTTAGCCACTCTGAGCCCGGCTTTGGCTGGGGAGGGCGGGATAGAAATAATTTATTATTATTATTATTATTATTATTATTATTATTATATACAAGAACACACTAGTGAAGGCAGTGAATCACACATATCCCTAGACAGCAACATTTATATTTGTGGGGCGTGGGAATGCTGTCTTGCTCATCCAATAATTCTGCTGGAGGCTAGTGTTTTTATACGCAATGCTTCGTTTATTGTGGGGGGGGGGGGGGAGAGAGAGAGACAATGGCCCTTATTCCCCTGGGCTCCCCTGAGTCGCGGTTATCAAAAGGTGCAATCTCACCTGCCTCTGCAATGCTTTCCTCTCCAATTTCCATCCTTCTAACATGCCCGTTTAATCAGATGATGGTGAGAAACAGCCCAGTGGCATCAGAAAGGGGGGGGGGAAGGCGTTATTGGAGGAAAACTTCAGCATCGGCGCTTCCCCACGTGAGGGGCACCAAAAGAATCCTCTGCTTTGAAGTGCTGCCTGCTGCTATCACTGCTGTATTATTTATAGGGCAGGAAATTAGACTCAGAGGAGCTGAGAATTCTGCAAAATAAAAAAAATAAAAGAAACCACAAATGCCTTCCTAATCCCCCCAATAAAGAATGAATAGGCTGTATAGGCTGCTGGGGTGAAAGAGAGGTGCAGCCCACGAAGGTGATGTTCTGGGCTCCTCTAGTGTAAGGCAGGGGTGAGTATCACCCAAGGCAGGTGGCTGTCCCATAAAGCAGGGCTGGCCAATTAGTGCCTCTGTGTCACTGCCTGCCCTCAGAGCTATCTCAATTGCCCTAAGGGGGACCTGTTGTTTCTTTAAATCCCACTGTGAAATGAAAAAGCTTGCCCGTAGTTTCTCTCCATCAGAAATGGTGTGGGAGTTTTAAGAAATGCAGCTCTTCCACTCTATTTAAAAATTGCAGTTCTCCCTCTCTTCGGATTGCAGATGCAATCAGGGGTTGCCAACTTCCAAGAGATTGCGATCTACTCACAGAATTAAAAACTGGCACTAATCTTGTTTTATTGGGGTTCAGGTCAAAGTTGTTGAGCTTTTTGGGGGAGGGGAAAAGCCCCGTTTTGGGAGGCATAAGTTGCTTAGCTTTTTTGGGGGGCGCAATCTGCTCTGGAGAGTCACTGTCAGTCAAAGTAGAAAGTACTGAGCTGGATGGACCAGAGGCAGCTTCAGTGGGGCATTTTTTGCTGCCCGAGTTTCTTCTGAGGTTGGTTGTAATTGTGGGCATCCAGGGATCAGATGGGTATTGTCCAGTGACTGGCTTAAACCAAGATAGATATGGGAAAAGCTCTTTTGCTCACCGTAACCCCCATGCCGGAGCTAATTTCAAGGTACTGTGAGCCTCCACCTTCCATTGTTGGGTTTTGCAATAAAGCTGGATGCATTTCATTATTGTTAGCAAATGGCTCCCCAAGCCAGGAGACCATTGTTATGAGTTAGGGGTCGTTTACTCCCTAATTAAGGTTGTAATTCTTCACAGGCTCCCAGTGTAGCTCTTGAGCAAATGAGTTGGAAAGTAATTAATTTCAGAAGCACCCTCCTCTGCGCTTTTTGCATTTCCTGAATAATTGTGATGTGTGCGCAAGCATAGAGGGGGCGAAATTATATTGTTGGGCCATGAAATTGGGTATGCTCACCAAGATCGGAAGAGAGGGTATACTCTAGCCATTAAAATGTGGGGCTCTACTAGACCCCAAACCACCATCCAACCCCCTAGCTTTGGGAAAAGACCCTAAACCACAAATTATCGTTCTCCTTCCAGACGAGAACCACCAGTTTTGAAAGAAAAGAAAAAAGATGCTTAGTTCTTTTTATTTATTTAATTTGTTCATTTTTTTACATTTATAGCCTACTTTTCATCCAATGAGCTCAAGGTGGTGTACATAGACCTCCCCCCCCCCATTTTATCCTCACAACAACCCTGTGAAGTCGGTTAGACTGAGAAGGTCACACCCATTGAGCTTCATGGCTGAGTGGGGATTTGTACCCTGGTCTTAAACCACAGAGCCAAGGACTTGCCAATCAGAAGGTCGGCGGTTTGAATCCCCGCGACGGGATGAGCTCCCATTGCTCGGTCCCTGCTCCTGACAACCTAGCAGTTCGAAAGCACGTCAAGGTGCAAGTAGATAAATAGGTACCGCTCTGGCGGGAAGGTAAACGGCGTTTCCGTGTGCTGCTCTGGTTCGCCAGAAGCGGCTTAGTCATGCTGGCCACATGACCCGGAAGTTGTACGCTGGCTCCCTCGGCCAATAAAGCGAGATGAGTGCCCCAACCCCAGAGTTGTCCACGACTGGACCTAATGGTCAGAAGTCCCTTTACCTTTACCTTTACCTCCCAGGTCCCTAGTCCAGCTACACTGGCTCTTCAATATTTGTCTTCTGAGCAAAACAAAGGCTACTTCAGCCAATGCACTTCATTCATATTAAATCACAAAATATAGCTGTAGTCAACCTTCCCTCCAGAACTCGTTCTCCCACAACTCCCATTATCCCTAGTCATTGGCTGTGCTGACTGGAGCTGATGGGAGATGGAGTGAAAAATGTCATCCAACGGAGCTCTTTTTATGTTCTTAGATCCGTCAGTACTTCAAGAATGTGAAGAAAGGTGCTCTTGGACACCCAAATTCCATCCATGAGCAGTTTGCTTTGTTGTGCAGGATGTATATATTTCATGACCTGAATTCTGACAATTAGAATGGTCAGGAAGGAGGCTGAACGTATCGTTAGTTACCGGTTGACCATCAAGGCATCTTAGACTGTATGTTCACCTGCTTCAAACTGTTGTTTTCCATCTGTTGTTCAGAGTCCTGTGCACCTTAAAATAACCCCACAGGGGAGTTAGTGAGGTCTCAGTGATTCCCCCTCCTCCTCATGCCTTAGACAGGCAAAGCATCTCCTGCATCAGTTTTGGGGAGAGCTCCAGCTCAGTGAGAGGGTGCTTCCATGGTCAGAGGGAATGATGCATCTGAATACCAGCTGCTGGAAGCCACAGGAGGGGAGAGTGCTCTTGAGCACGGTTCCTGCTTGCGGGTTTCCCATCGAGACATCTGGATGGCCACTGTCAAATCAAGTCATCTTATTACAGTTAATGACTAGCATCAAACACCATTTTGAGGGTTTTTTTGAGCATAGACACCAGAGCATGGATATCCATACTCAACTATTGGCTAAGATTATTGTTGCTGTTTTTCCTACTGGTCTTGCTCCCTTTATTCTTAAGGATGAGTTTCAATCTGCATCGTATAGGCAGTTTGGACTGAAATTACAGCTCTGGGCTTTCCCATTGAGCCTTTGCTTAGAATGGGTTTTGATTAGGCCAAACCAGCCATCAAACAGCATATCACCAGCACTGAACACCAAATGGATCTGGGGAGGTCCCCCTCCTTCTTTGCCAGTGATTACAGCAGGTATCTTTTAACCCCTATATTATTCCTAAGCAACCTGGTTGGCCACTGTGGGAATAGGTGTCAGGCCTAGACGTGTCACTGGCCTGATCCAACAAGCCTCTTCTTTTGTTCTTATGTGTGAAAGCTGTATAAAGCTTGACTCTGAAACTTGATTTTTTAAAAAAGGGGGGAATGATCTCCTCTCCTTTGCCATCCTTCTCCATTCTCTTGCATCATCTCATCCTCTTTCTTGCCCCATTTTCATAGCAAATTTCAACTGGAGCATGTAGAAACAAGAGTTGAAAACTTCCAGGGACTAGCCTAAGTTATATAACAGGCTGCAGAGTAGGTTTTATCCTCTTCATCGTAATGGACCTGATGTCCCTGCTTCTACAAGTGCCCTCTTCAAATTCATTAGCAGCGCAAGGTTATCTAACCAGAGGGACAAGGGAGAAGTTCATTCAGGGAAACCCAGCCAATGAGCACGTCCTGAAACAAGATGTCAGAGCAGAGCTCTGTGGCCCTCCAGATGTGGCCAAACCACAACTCCTGTCAGCTCTAGTCAGTAAAGACCAATGGTCAGAGATGGTGGAAGTTGCAGTTCAGCAACATCTGGGAGGCTGCAGGTTCCCCAACCCCACAGTATCTAATGTACTCTCTAGGTGGGGTTGCCCTCGGACCTGGTTCGGAAGTGGCCAGATTACTAATGGGGACATCTGGCTGAAAACGTGTGACACCCTTGTTAAAACAGCTGCACTGTCTACACATCTACAACTGAGCCGGGATTAAGGTCCTTGCATTAATTAACAAAGCTCTGAACTACTTAGGGCTAGGGAACTTCAGGGATTGCCTGAACCCCTATATTCCAGCTTGATCACTGAAATCACCTGCAGGAGAGTTGCTGCTCGTTCCCTGAGTCTTTAGTGTTATCAACCCAGGCATGTGAATACTCTGCCATTATGGATCCAATAGACACCTTCTGTCTCAAAATGCATTAAAAAATGCCCATTGAAAACTTTTTTATTCCACCAGGCAATAAAGAACACATCTTTCCACAATAGTTAGCTGAGTTCTGATTTTATCCCTCTTTATAGGGTCTTTATTGTTTGGTTTTTATTGTTTGGTCCCAGTAGTGATGTATGGAAGTGAGAGCTGGACCATAAGAAGGCTGATTGCCGAAGAATTGATGCTTTTGAATTATGGTGTTGGAGGAGACTCTTGAGAGTCCCATGGACTGCAAGAAGATCAAACCTCTCCATTCTGAAGGAAATCAGCCCTGAGTGCTCACTGGAAGGACAGATCCTGAAACTGAGACACCAATACTTTGGCCATCTCATGAGAAGAGAAGACTCCCTGGAAAAGACCCTGATGTTGGGAAAGATGGAGGGCACAAGGAGAAGGGGACGACAGAGGACGAGATGGTTGGACAGTGTTCTCGAAGCTACCAGCATGAGTTTGACCAAACTGCGGGAGGCAGTGGAAGACAGGAGTGCCTGGCGTGCTCTGGTCCATGGGGTCACGAAGAGTCGGACAGGACTAAACAACTAAACAACAACAACATTGTTTGGTTTTACGTACAGTTGTTGTGAACAGGTCTGATGTTTTCTTTATGAATTAGTTACACGCACACATATTTCCCCACTGTATTCAATGGAGCTTACTCCCAGGTAACTAGACTGTGCAGCCTTACATGGCAATCCTAAGCATTTTTTACTCAGAACTAAGTCCCACTGAGTTCAATAGGATTGACTCTCTGGTATGTTTCTGACCATTCTCTCAGTTTCCATTATGTTTATTGCCTGCCTTTTCCCCCTGACTCAATGCAGCTTGCAGCTAAAATTTTATTTCATTCCATGTATCTGTTGAAGGTGTTGTACATTATCCCTTCCCTCACACATTTTCAATCCCGTGAGGTAGGTTAGGCCAGTGGCGTAGCGTGGGGGTGCAGGGGGGGCCGGCCGCACCAGGTGCAACATCTGGGGTTAGGGCAAATCCATGGGTTAGGGGGCGCAAATCCACAGGTTAGGGGGCGCAAATCCATGGGTTAGGGGGCGCAAATTACTTGCCTTGCCCCGGGTGCTGACAACCCACGCTACGCCACTGGGTTAGGCAGAGATGTTGTAATTGGCTCAAGGTGACCGATGTAGATGTGCATATGACGTCAATGTGGTGTGGGAGATCAAACGTGGAAGGAGTTTCCTGATGTAGAATGGAGTGTCCCGATTTTCATTGCAGAAATGTTGGGGCAGGGGTGCCAACTTAAATAAAATATTGTGAGGGCAGGTAAGCCATGCCCTACACAATTGATCACACGATGTGGTGTACGCATCACATTTGAATGGCAATGCCCATCCACTGGAAGGGGGGGCAGCCCCCTCAAATATTTTATGGGGGGGTCGAATGCCCCA
>JAXCMG010016352.1:0-24923 GCA_034642415.1 Podarcis siculus
TCCGGAAAGGATAGACGGTGTGTTTGTGTCTTTTCTTTGCGGGGGGGGCGTGCTCGCGGGACGTACCCCGCCCTTGAAGGACCTTTGCTTCTCCCCCCCCTTCCCCCGCCCCGCTTGGCGCAGAATTCCTCCCTGGACGTGGATTTGTGTGTAGAGGAGAATCTAGTTCGACGTTGGCGCGTTTACAAGGAATGTAGACCGGACGGCGCGTTGCGCCTGGATTTGAGCGCGCGGAGCGGGGGATTATTATCATCGTCTTTCTGTCTTCCCTCCTCCATGCCAGGCTTTTGTGCTATTGCAGGGGGGAGTGTCTGCCGGGGAAAATGTGTCTGTCGGGGAGAAAGAACTCCATCTCAATCATTTTCAACTCGGACCCCAAAGCAGGTTGAGGAGAGGTGGAATAGATGGCATGGGGTGCAGTCAAAGGCCTCCGATGAAAGGAAATGCTGTTTAGCGTGTGTGTCCAAAATAGCTCTTTTTGCTAGTCGCCAGTTTGGGGCAGCTTGGCTGTCAGAGAAACAACATCTCCCCCAGGTGGAGAGAGAGGAAAGGGTTAGCATTTTACCCCCCTCAAAAATAGCTTTGGAGATGCAGAAGTTCCGTGTTCCCGGCTTGCCAGTTCAGACCCCACCTCCTTCTTCCGCTTGAAGGGGCTTGCTTTAGGTCGGGCCCCGTATCTTTCATGGGCTTCTCAAGAGCGCCCCCCAGAGGCCCTGACGGTCTGCGGCTCCAGCAGGTGTCTGCAGAGGCGCTCTTGCCTGGTCAGCGTGGAAAGACGGGGGCGGGCAATGGTCCCTCCGCGTGCCCCCCCACCCAGCGGTGCATTTCCTCGGCGTGTTGATGCGGGAGGCAATCTTTCGGTCCTTTCCTGTGTCGAACAGGGGGAACTTTATGATGGGAGGTGTTGTTAGTGGAAAAGACCCCATGGCCATTTTAGGAGTATTGCCACCACCACCCAGAGCATCAAGTATTTTAGCAGCATTTCCTTCCCTGGCAGGAGAAAGCTGCGCTGCAAGCTCCATGGAGTTGGCCAAAGTTTCCCAGAGCTTGTCTGAACACCACAGGGATAACGTGACATTCCATCTAGGCAAGAGCAACCTGATTAGACAGAGCTGTTAATGGGAGTGTGCATTTATAATGGGTTGTGTGTGTCACCTCCGGGATATCTCGTAACTAAAACGATATATATTTGGTTCTTGGAACACCTGCTTTGCATACAGGTTTTGGGTTCAATCCTCAGGACTGGGAATGAATGCCCCCTGCCTGAAACCCCGGAGAGCCACTGCCAGTCAGTGTTGGATCTATGATCTGATTCTGTTTAAGGCAGTTTTCTGCGTTTGGTGGTGGAATTGCCTGTTTTGCACCCAGGAGGTCCCAGGTCCCAGGTCCAATATCCACCATCTCCAGATAGGGCTAGGAACGTCCCCTGCTTGAAACCCCGGAGAGCTGCTGCCAGTCAGTGTTGGGAATACTGAGCTAGATGGCCTGGCTCTGTTTAAGGCGGCTTTCTATGTTTGTAGCTCAGTGGTGGGAGTGCCTCTTATGCATATGGAAGGTTCAATTGGCCCCAAGGCATCTCCAGGTTGGGTCTGGGATTATCCCCTGTCTGAAATCCTGGGCAGCCACTGCTAGCTGGACCAATGAGCTGATTCGGGATAAGGCAGATTCCTATGTACAATACCTTCCAGGGGGCATGAAGTATTCTTTTCTTGGGGGGTGGGGAATGTTCTCCACCCTCAAAAGGCACCAAAGCTCTTTGTTAGGAGGAAAAGGATGAATGGAGGGGGGTGGGAGAGGGGATTATGGCATCTCATCCTCCTCCAGCCCCTGCAGATCTGATCTCCACTGTGATGGTCCTGGGGAAAAATGGTGGGGTGAGGAAGGAAAAAAGGGAGTGGGGTGTCACTGTTGGTGTAATGAGCAGGGCTGGCCCAAAGCATCACTAGCTAATTGCTCCTTTGCTCAGCTTCATTTTAAAAAAAAGGGGGGGGGGGAGGAATCAAGGCGCTAAACTGGATCAAGGCTTTGTGTGTGAAATTACATGTAAAGTGAGGAAATCATGTTCTGTAGGTTAGGTGTCGCTTTCGTTCCACTGGATGATGATGCCCCCAGATGTAATCGGCGTGGAGGGCAGCTGGCTTTCGGCAGGGAACTGTGTGTGCACGGGGTTGCCAGTTGCAGGGAGATGTGGTCTTGTTCCAGGCCTGCTCAAATACCTGTGTTCCGTGGGGATCAGATGGCTGCAGAGGCAGCACTGCCCGGAGGAGAGGTGGCGGCTGGCCACAGGGGGCAGGTTTTGGATGCCTGGAATGGTGGCATAATGAGGACCACAAGGCAGCATTTGCGGCAAGTTTCCTAGGCGAGCTCCACTGAAATGAATATGAGCTACCAAGCAGTCCCAGGAGTTTCGTTTGGACGGGTCTTGCAGTGCTCAGAAGCCAAGAAAGAACTGTGACACTATTTATTTACCGGTCACATTTATATCTCACCTTTCCTCCAAGGAGCTCAAGGTGGTCCTCTTCCTCTTCATTTTCTCCCTACAACAACCCTGTGAAGTTGGTTGGGCTGAAAGACAGGGACTGACCCAGGGCCTTCCAGTGAGTTTCATAGCTGAACAAGGATTTGAACCCCGGTCTGATACTCAAACCACTGGACTAAACTCCCTCTTTCCATATATAATGGAACAGGAAAATGTGGTCGTTGTTGTTGTTATATTCAATTCTCACATAAATGATCTCCCCTCCAGAAAAGAATACATCAAAAAGGTTTCGAAGCAGTGATGAAAAGTCACCACAAGGGGAGCCAGAGGGTTAACTTCAAGCAGAGAGTTCCACAGGCCCTTCTGTATGTTCCCACCAACAGTGCTTGACATGTGTTGATTCAATGGGGGGGGGGGGGGAAGGTTGTCCTGGCAGATTAAAAGGCCCTTGTTGGCACTCTTGTTAAATCGCCCCTGAAGGAGAAGCAGAGACGCAAACAGGGCTGTGCTGACACCTATATTCCACTAGAGCTTGAAAGAAGAGCACAGAATTAATCCTCCTGAGGATTCATTTTTAAAATGCACGAAGAAGTTTCTGCTCCTTGCAGGAGCAATGACATCCTTGTGTGGTGGCAGTTCCAGGTGGAATCTTGTGCCTTCCTCTAATTAGTACCAGAACCAAAATAAAGCATTTACAAAGTAGTAGAAAGTACAGAATCAATTATTATACGAAATAAGTTTTGTTTTACTGCAGGTGTGCTTTCTCCTGTGTCATGTCTTTATTTCAGGTGTACTGTAGCAATGCATGGTATTAACCACAGCAGTTAAATAAAAATGCACTGTAATGGGGGGCAAAAAGGTTCACAGTTGTCTCAGGAGCTGGCAAAAAGCATTTATTGCATTTATCTCCACCTTTTCTCCAAGAAGGTAGCGTATATGGCTGTCCCTCTCTTTTTTTAATCCGCACAACAACCCTGCGAGGTAGGTTAGGCTGAGAGGGGCAGTGACTGGCCCAAGATCACACCTAGTGAGCTTACTGGCTAAGCGGGGATTCGAACCATGGTCTCCAAGGTCCTAGTCCAACACTAACCACTAAACCACACTGCCTTTTTGGACTCCCTCCTTAGGGAAATCCACCTTGAACTCTTTTGATTGATTCCTGCAGCAGAATCAAGCCTTTCTCCTGTTTATGGTCATTCATGGGAATGATTTGTTGCAATACAGTGGTACCTCGGGTTACATACGCTTCAGGTTACAGACGCTTCAGCTTACAGATTTGATTTCTTTTTCTGTGTTTGCGTGCGAAGTACCTTCGTTTGGATGTTTAGATTTACGATACAGCATGCTTTTTACGGGGGGGGGGATGGGTTATTTTGGTGAGGTGACTTCTATATAAGCACTTGAAGGCCCCTTGCTACTGTACTTGATCTGTTGTTGCTTCCTGCAACTGGTTTTGATGCTGCTGTTGTGCTCTCATTGCTCTCAACTTTTCCAGAGCCAAAATTAACATTTTAATGGAAAGGGGCCATGGAAATTAATAAGAGAGAAAGAAAGAAGAGAGAGAGAGAGAATACAAAGGGGAAAGATGATCAAGGTGGTTAGATCAGTGGTTGCCAAAGTGGGGGCTACTTCCCCTGGAGGTGGTGGATTAGGGGGTGCTCAGAGGAAAGTGGGTAGCAGTGCGATGCTGGAGATGTAAACGACTATCAGACTTTGAAAAGCTGGTACCACTGGATCAAGTTCATAAATTTTGTTGGCTTTGTTGAAGAAGTAGTTTTAATTGGATTTTGATTAAATGTGCAATTAATTGTCACTGTTTTGAATTTTATTGTGTTATTATCTCCCTTAGCGGGTTGTGCAAACTGCTATTCTGAATGCAGTGGTACCTTGGTTCTCAAACGCCTTGGTACTCAAACAACTTGGAACCCAAACACTGCAAACCCGGAAGTAAGTGTTCGGGTTTGCGAACTTTTTTCGGAAGCTGAACGTGCTCCGTTTTGAGTGCCACGCTTCCGTTTTGAGTTTTACGCTGAGGTCTGTCTGTTTTTGCTATTTATTTTGGGTTTTTGTTTTTGCGGCTTTTTTGTTTTGTTTTTGTGACTGTGTGGAACCCAGTTCAGCTACTGACTGATTGATTGTGTGACTGCAGTACATTGTTTATCGCTTTCATTTTATGGATCAGTGGTCTCGTTAGATAGTAAAATTCATGTTAAATTGCTGTTTTAGGGGTCGTTTTTAAAAGTCTGGAACAGATTAATCTGTTTTGCATTACTTTCTATGGGGAAGCGTGCCTTGGTTTTGGAACGCTTTGGTTTTGGAACGGACTTCCGGAACGGATTAAGTTTGAGAACCAAGGTACCACTGTAATGGTTTTTACGGGGTGAAGTAGGGAGAACTGGGCATGAGTTCATGGGACCAAGGGTGACCCAAAAAGTTTGAGAACCGCTGTCTCAGGTCATCAGCTATAACTGCTGTGGTGTCCCGCTATTTCATTCCAACCACCTCCTCCCTTCTCCTGCAAGTGAGGCAAGTGAATTTTTTTTTTTTGGGGGGGCAAACTGACTTCTTTGGAGAGAAAAGGTAGTTCTCGTGAATGGTTGCACCATCAACCTGCCCAGATGTTCTGCTGCTCTGGAGAGTGTGGGCTTGTGTCTAGTCTCTATTGGCTGTTGTTGTTTTTTGTTTAAATATACGGTAGCAAGCAAGCAAGAAAAAACACTGGGGAGAAAAGGTTGGTTGCTGAGCTACAGTTTCAGATGGGAGCCTACAGAGGTTTTCTGACATTCAGCAAGCCTTGCATTCTGCAAGATGGTGATCACACCCCAGATGTGAGGCTCTGTCAAACAGAACATCTGTTCACTCTATGGCTTCTCCTAAAGGAATATATTCTTCTACAGATCCCCTCTGGTGGGATTAAGAACTGAGAAAAAAAACCTACAGGCCAAGGATGGGGAACCTGTGGCCTGCCAGATGTTGCTAGAGTATTATTAGCAGTACTGTATTAGTATTATTACTTATGATCAGTAACTTTTCCGCAAAGAGTGACTCAAAGTGACTTTTCAGAATGATACAAATATTAAAACCCTTTGCTAGTTGCCCTTTCTCCCACCAGGTGCCAGGCGCATTTTGTGACTGGCATGGGTCTAATTGTGACCATGTTGATGCCTCACTGGGGACTGACATCTCCACCTGGCTGGCCCCTCCAGTTTTCTTATGCAGGCAAGCAGAAGAGCTTATTTATTGCATTAATATCCCACCTTTTTCTTCAAAAACTACATGGTTCACCCCCCCCCCCGCTCCTCAGTTAATCCCTACAATGGCCCTGTGAGGTTGTGATTGGCCCAAGGTCACCCAGTGAGCTTCATGACTGAGTGGGGATTTGAACCCTGATCTCCCAGGTCCTAGTCCAACACTGTAACCACTACACCACACTGCTTTCCTATTTCTGCCAAGGGGCAGCTATATATGGTACGTAGGTAAATAAACATGGGAAAAGCAAAAGGTCACTTAGAGAAGGATCGGAAATATTTTCCTTTAAGCTTGAATTTGTTTTATTCTGGATTGTTTTATTCGATGTGTTAATGTGTTGTAAACCACTTTGATATTTTTTCTTTAAAATATAAAGCTGTGTAGAAATGGAAATAATAATAATAATAATAATAATAATAATAATAATAATAATAAACCTTGTTGGTGGAAAAATGACACCTAGACATTCCATTATAGCGACCAAAGCCCAGGTTTAATGTGCATTTTGGTGATTAGCGGGTAGTGCTGTGGTCTAAACCACTGAGCCTCCTGAGCTTGCTGATCAGAAGGTTGGCTGTTCGAATCCCCGATGGGGTGAGCTCCCATTGCTCTGTCCCAGCTCCTGCCAACCTAGCAGTTTGAAAGCATGTCAGTGCAAGTAGATAAATAGGTACCGCTCTGGCAGGAAGGTAAACAGCGTTTCCGTGCGCTCTGGCTTCCATCACGGTGTCCTGTTGCACAGAAGCAGTTTAGTCCTGTTTGGCCACATGACTCAGAAAGCTGTCTGTGGACAGACGCCGGCTCCCTCAGCCTGAAAGCAAGATGAGTGCCACAACCCCATAGTCACCTTTCACTGAACTTAACCGTCCAGGGGTCCTTTACCTTATTTACCTATATTTGAGTTTCTAACACTGCATCACACACATGAAGGATCATAGCTTACTGTTAGAAGCATCAGCCTTGCAGGCAGGTCAGGATGGGAGAGACTTCGTCTCTGAAACCCTGGAGAGTCACTGCCGATCAGTGCAGCCAACACTGATGTTGGTCTTTTGTTGGATCTCTCTGCTGGCTTTTTCTCTTAAGAACTGCTGATTATCCTAAGTGGTGCTGTGCGTTTTGTTGCATTTCATGTTTTATGCATCGTGAAACCACCTTGAGCGTCCTCTGTGGACTGAAACGGAGAACGGAAGTGCTTTAACTGACTGTGTTTGTTGCTGGAGAAGTGGAGTTCAGGCACTTGGCTTGATCTACCTTCTTGGACCCAGTGGCTCTCCGCCAGATCTAGTGGCTGACCAAAGGTCATATGAAGAGGGGTGTTTTAGAAAACTGGCTGTGCTGGGCCCAATTCAAGATGTTATGATGAGCATATAAAACTTGGGACCTAAGTAACTCCTGTCTGGACTACTGTAATGCACTGTAAGTGGGGCCACCTTTGCAGATGATTCGGTGACTGTGGCTAGTGCCAAATGTGGGAATGTTCAGGGAGGCAGGAGAGAATATATTGTTTATTAATATCCTTCCTAACTTGCGCTCGCAAGTTCTATAACTTAGCAGAGTTTTACATTCCCCTTTTAAACGCACATCAGATAGCTGGTTGCAGGCTTGTGTAAGCCTCTCAATATTAGATTCCTGGTAATTTCCCTTATACCCCTCTTAAAAGAATAAACACGCCACAATCTTGTGTGAAGTATATAAAAGTTGTTTACTCACATCATCAGTTCACAGTTGGATTCCCGAAGGCAGAGTTAGTTACAAAGTATATACATGTGGATTTATCCCATTTGGGGATAATCCCAGTGTCCTCTGTTGGCTGGAAGCCAACAGAGTATCTCTAGCTAAAAAGCTGATGCTCCAACAACAGAGGAAGTCAAAGAGAGGAAGTGTGCTGCGTGCCTTGCCCTTTTGTTACCTGGGCAGGTAAGGTCAAGCCCACCTCTAGTCACATGCAAAGGAAATATGTCCCAGTCAGGAGGAAACAGGAAGTTTTTGACTGACTGGATCAAACATTCCCCTGCATGCCCACTCTAGGAAAATAAGGAATGTTGTACTTGACTGCTACTTGTGTATCACATGCCACACAGAATGCAACTGATAGGCTGGCAATTGAGGTAGCTCAATGGGGCCATGAGCTACAAGAGCAAATTCAAGGTGCTAATACAAACATATAAGACCCCCTAAATGGCTTAGGACCCAAGTATTCTAAAACAATGCCTTCCCCAGTACCAACCTTCAGGAGAAAGGATGGAATATAAATTGAAATAATAATAATAATCCATGTGACATGCAGCTGGTTTCTGTGCATGATCAGAAATTATTATTATTATTATTTATTGAATGTATATACCGCCCTATACCCGGGGGTCTCAGGGCGGTTCACAGATTAAAATCAAGATATAAAACCACAGATACCTAATAAAAAGAAAACAAAAGACCAATAGTCCCACCCCACCCCAAAGAAGGCATTTTAAAAGAGCATAGGATGTAGATCAGATCAGCCAAAGGCCTGGTTGAAAAGGAATGTTTTGGCCTGGTGCCTAAAGGTGTATAATGAAGGTGCCAGGCAAACTTCCCTGGGGAGAGCATTCCACAGATGGGGAGCCACTGTAGAGAAGGCCCATTCTCGTGTTGCCACCCTCTGGACCTATTGAGGAGGAGGCACATGAAGGAGGACCTCAGAAGATGATCTCAGGGTCTGGGATTGTTCATATGGAAAGAGGTGGTCCTTGAGGTATTGCGGTCCTAAGCCATTTAAGGCTTTATAAAGGTAAAGGTAAAGGTACCCCTGCCCGTACGGGCCAGTCTTGACAGACTCTGGGGTTGGTGCGCCCAACTCACTCTATAGGCCGGGGGCCAGCGTTGTCCGGAGACACTTCCGGGTCACGTGGCCAGCGTGACATTGCTGCTCTGGCGAGCCGTTTACCTTCCCGCCAGTAAGGCAGTATTTATCTACTTGCACCCGGGGGTGCTTTCGAACTTGCTAGGTTGGCAGGCGCTGGGACCGAGCAACGGGAGCGCACCCCGCCGCGGGGATTCGAACCGCCGACCTTTCGATCGGCAAGCCCTAGGCGCTGAGGCTTTTACCCACAGCGCCACCTGCGTCCCTTTAAGGCTTTATAGGTCAAAACAAAACACTTTGAATTGGGCCCGGAAACTCATTGGTAGCCAGTGCAGTCGAACCAGGATCGGTGTAATATGCTCAAACTGTCTTGCTCTGAGGAGCAACCTGGCAGCTGAATTCAGCACCAGCTGAAGTTTCTGAACCATCTTCAGAGGCAGCCCCATGTATAACGTAGAAATCATGCATCACTAATCTCCCATTCGCAGCATCATGTGCTATTGCCCTGTTCTGTTTTTCTTGACGTTCTAAGTGCTAATAGTTTGTGCAGTCATACCTCGGGTTAAATGTGCTTCAGGTTGAGCGTTTTCAGGTTACGCTCCGTGGTGACCCGGAAGTAATGGAGTGTGTTACCTCTGGGTTTCGCCACTCGCGCATGCACAGAGACTCAAATTGACGTCACACGCATGCGCGGAAGCACTGAATCGTGACCCACGCATGCGCAGATGTGCAGACGCGGGTTGCGGTTGCTTCAGGATGTGAACAGGGCTCCAGAATGGATTCCGTTCACATCCAGAGGTACCACTGTACACAGTGAAATTTACTTACTGATTTCATTACATTTATATCCCAGCTTTCCTCCCAAGAGCTTGAGGCAGTGTACATGGTTCTCAAGGTCCCCTTTCTATTCCCACAACAATCTTATGGCCATCTTTCAGGGACATGATTCCTGCACTGCAGAGGGTTGGACTAGATGCAAGGGCAAGCAGGATTTTAAAGTTGTTGTTGTTGCTTTGCGGTGAGGGAATGCTGTAGATTGGGAATGCTGTAGTTTGCAGTAACTTGGGGAAACCACACAGGGACTTCTGGAATGAGCCCAGCTTTCCTAAACCTGGCAGCCTCCAGGTTTTGGACTACAACTCCCAACATCCCTGAGCACCGGCCATGCTGACTGGGGCTGATTCATGTCATGCTCCAAAACATCTGGAGGGCACTGAGTCTGGGATGGCTGCTATAACAGGCAGCATTGGGGGATTAAGGTAAGGTTGATAAGCTTTGGAATGACAGGCAGCAGCTGTCCTTGGTTTGCTGCACATTTGAACTTCCCTGTTATAGAGAAGCATGCAGATGTTTAAAATAAAACAATGGATTGCAGATCTAGTAGGCTGACACATGGTTTGCAATAGATCAGCAAGGGTTTTTGACTTTGAGTGGCATTTATTTATGAAAATATTTGTATACTGTTGTGTGAGTATACAGTCATTCCTTAGTTCACGAATGCCTTGCGAGTTGAACGTTTTGGCTCCCAAATGCCACGAACCCGTAAGTGAATGTTCCGGTTTGCGAACATTATTTGGAACCTGAACGTCTGAAGTGGCTTCTGTGGCCTCCGATTGGTTGCAGGAGCTCCCTGCAGCCAATCAGAAGCCGTGCCTTGGTTTCTGAACGTTTTGGAAGTTGAATGGACTTCCGGAACAGATTCCGTTCAATTTCTGAGGTACCACTGTATAGTAATTTCTAAAAACACAATAAAACGTTAAAAACCACCCAAAAAAGTTAAAAACAGACATCAATTAACCACTTTGGAAGGGTGTGTTCTTAATTGCCTGTGTATGCCTTGCCTAGTAGAAGAGAAGAATTTTCAGCAAGCATGTAAAAGTTGGCACAGAAGGTGCCTGCTTAGTCTCTAGTGGCAGAGAGTTCCACATGACACTAAACACTTGGTCTCTTGTTGTTGTCAAAGGAGCCTCACCAACTCTGAGAATGACCAGCAATGCTCCTGCAGATGAGCTCAGTGACTGAGCTGAGATATAAGGGCTCAGGTGATCCCTGAGGTACCTTGGACCTAAGTCGCTCAGGGCTTAATTAATACAAGGACCTCGAACCTGTCTCTTTTATCAATGGCATCACATGTTCCCATCAGCAGTCTGGCTGCCACATTCTGCACCAGCTGGAGCTTCTGAACCAAGCCCAAGGGCAGCCCCACAAAGAGAGCATTGCAGTAATCCAGCCTCAAGGTCAACAGCCCGTGGACTACAACAAATGGCCTTCTTCCTCACTCTGCTAAACTAGGTTATCAGAATGAAGAAAGATTGAGGGAGAACCTTGAGTGGATTTGTGTGAGATCAGAGATGAGAAACATTTATCTGGCCTCCAGGGCAATCTGCCTCTTCATTCTGAGGGCACAGAAGCTCTCTGCACCCTCAGCACCATAATTTTGCATCAGACTTTGGCTGATGGATGTCAAAGTTCTAGTACCAAAGCCAAATGAAAACAAGGGAGATCAGTCAAGCCTAGGAGTGGAAGGTCCTATTTATTTCATTTATCTCAGGCTCTCATTGTACCAATCTTAAATTTGGTTCTCCACATTTCTGATATTGTGATTTTTTCTGTGAACCGCCCTGAGACCTCCGGGTATAGGGCGGTATATAAATCCAATAAATAAATATATATATACATGAAATAAAGCAATTGTACATTTTCTTTTTAAAGAAAATCCTCAGTGTTTTAATGGAGATTTCACCATTATTATTTTTTGCATGCCCTTTTGACTAATGTCCCCAATTCTGCAATTTCTCCTAATACAATGCATTTTCGTATGTTATTTTCACAAATACCTTCATTTTTATACCCACTTTCACTCAGCATATGCATTATTTTTGTATGTGTAAACGTTGGTGGCTTAGAGGACCTCATTTCAAAATTTGGATCAGGGCACATTTTGAAGGATTTAGGGTCCTGTGTTCTTTCGTTTCAAATGTTGAACCAAAACAAATTTCTCCATCTCTGATGGACTTCTGAAGTCTGCTGCCAAAAACCCGACCATGGACAGCTCCCTTTGAACGCTCCCATTCCAGAGGGATCTGTTTCTCATTTTTGAATAGAAAAAAATGTCCTACTGGAATAGACCATTGCCCAGTCTGGTCCAGTTTTCTGTTCCCAATGCAGTTGGATTTGGGAGCCCAAGAAGAAAAGCATGCAAGTGCTGGCCGGCCCCTGTTTGTTCCCTTGCACCTGAAATTCAGAGGTATACTGCTCTTGTACATGGAAGATTGATTACCTATCATGACCAGTTACTGCTGGTAGATTGGTCCTATGTAAATATACCTAATCCTGATTTTAAAATGAAATGAGTGACTGTGCCTGCATATTAATTCTATGTAAATTCATTAGATGGTCATTTGAAATGGTCACGAGAGCTGGTGGTGGTGTAGTGTTTAGAGTGTCTGACAGGGACCTGGGAGAAACTAGGGTTCAAATACATTCTCAGCTGACTGGGGTGTGACCTTGGCTCAGCTGCTGCCTCTCACACTGACCTTCCCTGCAGGGTTGTTGCCTGGGCGCTGTGGGTTAAACCACAGAGCCTAGGATTGCCGATCAGAAGGTCGGCGGTTCGAATCCCCGCGACAGAGTGAGATCCCATTGCTCGGTCCCTGCTCCTGCCAACCTAGCAGTTCGAAAGCACGTCAAAGTGCAAATAGATAAATAGGGACTGCTCCGTCGGGAAGGTAAACGGCGTTTCCGTGGGCTGCTCTGGTTCGCTAGAAGCGGCTTAGCCATGCTGGCCACATGACCCAGAAGCTGTATGCCGGCTCCCTCGGCCAATAAAGCGAGATGAGCGCCGCAACCCCAGAGTCGGCCACGACTGGACCTAATGGTCAGGGGTCCCTTTACCTTTTAGGACCTGGAAGACCAGGAATCAAATTCCCACCCAGCCATGAAGCTCATTGGGTGTGAATTTGGGGGCCAGTCATGGCCCTTCTCAGCCTAATTTACCTTACTGGGTTGTTGTGGCAATTAAATAGGTGTGTGTGGGGGGGGGAGAGACTGTGCATGCCACCTTGATCTCCTTAAAGATACAGATGGGAACTAAATGTAACAAACAAACAAACAAACAAACAAACAAACAAACAAAAACACCTCCCTTTATCTCCCCAGAATATATGCCGCCTCCTCCTCCTCCTCCTCCTCCTTCCTCTTCCTCTTCCTCTTCCTCTTCCTCTTCCTCTTCCGCTTCCTCTTCCTCCGCCTCCGCCTCCGCCTCCGCCTCCTCCTCTTCCTCTTCCTCTTCCTCTTCCTCCTCTTCTTCAGTGCTTTTTTTCTGGGGGGATGCAGGGGTACGCATACATCTAAACATTTTGTGAATCTTTGTATTTCTGTCCATTTACTGTATCTATTTTCCCCGATTTGAACTATAAAATGGTGATTTTTCTTGAGTCAAAATGAGAGTACCCTTAAACATTTTTAAAGGGAAAAAAGCACTGATCATTATCATTATCAGAATTAATGTCCTGCTCTTACTCCGCAAGGAGCCCAGAACAGTAAACAGTTTTTTTAAAAAAACCCAATTGCAATTAAAAACATCTAAAATCAGTTACAGTTTTTAAAAAACCCAGGAGCAGCATTCTTCAGTATTCTTGCCTGCAAAAGAGGAATGTTTCCACATTCTTCCTGAAAGTTGATAATGGCACGGTGTGCCTCAAAGAATTCTGGGAACTGTAGTTCACCCCTTGTGGAGCTGGGATTCCCAGCACTCCTTAACAAACTCCATCCCCCAGGAAGCCATGTGCTTTCAGTGTATGGTGCGTAGGCGGCTGCAGCCTTCAAAGTGCCTGAGGTGGTCTTGGGAATGGCTCTGTGAACATCTCGAAGAGCATATTTCTATGCGCCCTCCAGCGCCTGCCTCGGCCACAGCCAGGCAGCTCCTTTGGCCCAAGGCAAGAGCTGTTGATGTTCCTTCCTACCTCCTAGATAAATACCCCCCTCCCTTCGCCAGAAGCATCAAAGGGGAGAGCTTGGCTGCCAGCGGAAGATCTTAATGAAGGTGATGGCAAGAGAAAGCATTTCAAGTCCAGGGGGAAAGGAGAGTGTACACCTAATTAAGTCAGCTCCTGTCTTCTGCTGATTCTGAGGTGCAGCTGAAAAAGAAGAGGAAAGGGGAAGGGGAAAAAAACACACCACCCCCATATATTTGCATTGTCCTTGCAGCCTCTTGCAACAGAGATATTGCTAACCCTGCATACTTGTCTCTCTCTTAACAAGATCAAATCTCCAATTTTCTCCTTAAGGTGCATAATCTGGTTTTAACAGCTCCCCCCCCCCCCCGCTTAAAAAACAACAGCAACTAAACTGCCTACAAGGCTGGTTTAAAGGGTTGCAGGGAGGCTATGCAACTCTGTTTCCCTTCAGGTCATGCAAATTTCGTGCAATGGCTCCGCTCTCCCCCAGCCTGGAAAAAGTTGTTGCAAGGAAGGGCTGCTGGGCTCAGAAGTAGTGTTAGAAATGCAGATAAATAAGGTAGGCACCAAAAGGCCCTTCAAACCAAAGTTGCAGTTGCCAAAACGGAATGTCTAGTTGTCTTTTGGGGGCCAGACAGCTCTAAATCTGATTTTTCAACTGATTGATTCTCAGTTAAACCTCTGGCTGTTTCAGATGGCACCCGTGAACTAGGTTAAGAGCTTTGAGAACTTAAAGAGGAAAAGTCACTTGATCCTGGGACGGTCCAATAATAATAATAATAATAATAATAATAATAATACGTTTCAGAGTATGTTTCCAAGTGCAATTCAAAGTGTTGCTGCTGATCTTTAAAGCCCTAAAGCCCTTTTTACATGCACAGCAGAGTTACATTCCCCTTTTAAAATGCACAGCAGAAAGTTGGTTGCAGGCTTGTGTGAGCCTCTCACTAGTATACAATTCAGTCTGTCTCAGATTGAATTGTACATTCCTGGTAAGTTCCCTTGCATCCCTTTTAAAAGACTAAAGATGCCACAATCTTATTCCAAGTCAAGAAAAGAAGTTTACTTACATCAGTTCACAGTTGGATTCCTGAAAGCAGACTTAGTTACAAATATGTACAAGTGGATCTACCCCATATGGGGGAATAATCCCAGTGCTTCTGCTAGCTGAGAGCTAGCAGAGCAGTCCTAGCTAAAAACTGGTCAAACGAAGAAGGGAGTCACAAAGAGGAAGGTTGCTGGGTGACTCGTCCTTTTTGTTTTGTTTGTCATACCCACCTTCTGTCACATGCAAAAAGAAGGATGCTCCAGCCAGGAAGACGTTTTGACTGGCTGGACCAAACATTCCCTCGCATGTCTTCTCTAGCATTACAAGGAATGTTGTACTTGACTGTCTCTCATGGATCACATCCCATAGTTTCCCATTGAGGGGAACACTTTGGCCGCTGTGGGAACAGGATGCTGGACTAGATTGGCCACTGACCTGATCCAGTAGGCTCTTCTGAGGTGATCACCTCACTCTACCTTCTGATCTGACCAGTAATTTGGACATTGTGCTGGTCCAGAGGGTTAACCGTGCTGCAAGGTCTGAGTCCAGTCCGAGGTCGAGGGTGCGGTATGGAGGCAGTCTGTCAAAGCTGAAGCTGGGTCCAAGGCAGGGAGCAGGGTGGGGTCAGGAACTCTGGCAGAAGAGCAGGACAGGGTGCAGGCAGGAACAGGCTACCAACAATGTTGCTCCCACAACCTGGGACTGGGGCTGGCTGGCTTTTATCTGCCCCAAGGCATAGGGTGGCCCCGGTCCACAGGTGACTCTCCTGGCCTGGAGGTGAGTACTCCTCCTGCGGGAACTTAGTTCCCTCTGCCTCACTGCCCTGAGCCTCTGCAGCTCAGGAGAGGCTGGAGGGTTACCGAACCCAGAGGCAACCTCAGCTTCCCCTGACGGGGCTGAGAGTGGAGCACCTGCAGGCAATGGGCCCTCCATTACCTCAGGAGCCAGAGCAGACTCAGCTGGTGCCTGCACCTGAGGATCCAGCACAGGTGAGGACCCTTCAGGCTCAACCCCCAGCCCCGGCTCAGCTGGTTCTGGAGGTGGGGAATCCTGTGCAGGCTGGGATTCCTCAGGTTCAGCCTCCGAGTCCGAATCTCAGGCCATCACAGACATGCTCGCTTTTAGAATGTGAAGAACAGCTACTCTGAATGTGTGCTCGCTTGGCATACTTGTCAAGGTTTAAGGCCCTTTGGGGGCAGATGCTCAAGCATCTCTAGGTCCAGGAGTTGAGACACAATGCCTCCCCCGCCTTGGGGGCTGCTCTGTGTTGGAAATAATGAAGTTGCTCTGAAGAGCAACAGCGGAACCATATGGAGACTGAGCTCTCTTGCAGGAGCCATTTCACGTTTGCTGGGAGTTCAGCTGTGTACTTAGCACTAAAACAGTGAGTAAATATGATGGATTCGTCTGAGGCGAGGTGCTTTTCCCACATCAAAGCAACAGGGTTTTTCTTTGCAAGCCAGATTTGCAGGGAAGCATTTAAACTCGGCGCATTTCCCATCAGATTTTGAAGGTCTGTGGTATGCTGCCCTGCGCGTTTATGTGGCGGCTGATTTTGGGGGGCTGTTAAATTTGTATGTTGCTTTGAAACACTCCAAATTGATATTGCTTTGTGTGCTTTTCCAAGAGTTCAGACTGTGGATATGCTCCTGGATTCAGCCCTGAGCATGGATGGCCAGGTTTCTGTGCTGGCCAGCAGTGCATTTGCACAGGTACAGACCCTCAAAGGGTCCCTATTTTCTGGGGACAGTCCCAGATTTACAGAAGCCGTCCCGGTTTCTGATTTGATCCCGGAATGTCCCGCTTTTCCTTAGGACATTTCTATTTTCATCAGAGAAATGTTGGAGGGTACGGAGTTATGCGACCCCCTGAGCCAAGGAGATTAGTAACTATGCAACCTTTAGAAGACATCTGAAGGCAGCCCTGTATGGGGAAGTTATTTAATGTTTAATATTTTATTACATTTTTATATATGTTGGAAGCTGCCCATAGTGGCTGGGGCAACCCAGTCAGATGAGTGAAGTATAGATAAAACAACAACAACAATTACTGTTACTATAATTGAATAGGACGTCCCTATTTTCAACAGAGAAATGTTGGAGGGTACGAAGGCAAAGCTAGTGTGCCAACTAACTCTGTTCTTGGAGATGTCTGCACTGGCCACAGTGACACATGCCTTAGTTACATTCATGTAACACGTGGGTGGCACTGTGTTCTAAACCACTGAGCCTAGGTCTTGCCGATTGGAAGGTCGGCGGTTCAAATCCCCGCAACGGGGTGAGCTCCCATTGCTCGGTCCCAGCTCCTGCCAACCTAGCAGTTTGAAAGCACATCAAAGTGCAAGAAGATAAATAGGTACCACTCCAGAGGGAAGGTAAATGCCATTTCCGTGTGCTGCTCTGGTTTCGCCAGAAGCGGCTTAGTCATGCTGGCCACATGACCCGGAAAAACTGTCTGCGGAAGCGGACAAATGCCGGCTCCCTTGGCCTATAAAGCGAAATGAGCGCTGCAACCCCAGAGTTGTTCGCGACTGGACTTAACGGTTAGGGGTCCTTTACTTTTACCTTTAACATGCTCTACATGGGGCAATGTTTGCTTGTTCAGAAACTTCAACTGGCCTAACAGCTGCAGCCAGATTGTTGACTGGGCTTGGTTATAGGGCACACCCAACTCCCTTGTTACAACAGCTCCACTGGCTCCTGGCTGCAGGCACAATTCAAAGTGTCGGCTATGGCCTATAAAGCCCTATACAGCTTAGGTCCAGGCTATCTGAAGGACCCTATCCTCCCATACAAACCTGCCCAGGTTCTGAGATCTTCAAGGGAGGCCCTTCTCTTGGTCCCACCACTCTCACAGGCATGCTTGGTGGGGACACGGAACAGGGGCTTCTCGGTGGTTGCTCCCAGGCTTTGGAACTCCCTTCCTAGAGCAGGTAGACCGGCTCCCTCCTCGTTGTCCTTATGCCAGCCAGTAAAGACTGTTTGATTCCAACAGACCTTTGGGAAATGACTGCTCTTTAAGGAAAGGGCTTTTAATATTGTGATGTTGGGTTTATTATTGGTATTTTAATATACTTGCGTTTTTATATTGTTTAAATTCAGGGTTGCTTCCAATTCTACTTTTCACTGTTACCTTTTGTTTGTTTCTAGCTTTCTGTGTTTTTTGTAATTGTGAGTGACAGAAAGCAGTGTATAATAAATGGTACGGTTAAATCAATGAGAGTTTGGGCGTCTCTGTGTGTGTGTGAACCGTCACCCTGGTTCAGCAAGGTGAGATACTTACACACAGGTATATGCTTCTGAGATACGGATGGATACACATGTCTTTTATCATGAAATTCCTGTGTGCCCCACTGAATTAGCAAATGTGGCTTTGCAAGCAGATGAGCGAGCGTATGCTCCCTGTTTATTGCCACCCGCTGCTGTCTGTCACTGTTTGCATACATAAAAAAATAAGGACATATGAAGATCCTGACCCATAAGGCCAGTATTGTGTCTGCAGAGGGGCCAACCAGTGGGAGACCTGCAAGAATAGAAGAAGAAATAGAATAAATACTTTATTGTCACTGTACCACTTGTTTACGGTGAGATTAAACAAGCCCCCCCCACAATCTCTCAGTCCTTGTTACACTCTGTGTGCCATCGTACGACCACCAATCCCGAACATCAGCTGCAATGTTGCTGTCTTCCATTCAGCAGCCTCATGGCCCACGGGTAGAAACTGTTCTTTAAACCTGTTGGTGTGGCTTATCAAGAAAGACCTCAGTGTGAGCGGGGGCCAGGGGGCATAGTGTGGTGAACCTCAGTGTGGGATGTGACACATAGATAGCAGTCAAATACAACATTCCTAGAGTGGACATGAAAGGGGATGTTTGCTCCAGTCAGTAGAAAACTTCCTGTTTCCTCCTAAGCTGGGACAAACTTCCTCTGCATGTGACTAGAGGTGGGCGTGACCTTACCTGCCCAGGTACCAAAAGGGGCAAGGCAGGTGCCACTATCTCTCTTCATCTTGCTTTCGCTGTGTGAGCAGCAGTGACTGCCTGTCTGCAGTCACTGGGACTAACTCCCATATGGGGTAGTTCCATGTGTATACACTTTGTAACATAAGTCTGCCTTCAGGGATCCATCTGTGAGCTGAATGTGTGAGTACAGTGGTACCTCGGGTTAAGAACTTAATTCGTTCTGGAGGTCCGTTCTTAACCTGAAACTGTTCTTAACCTGAGGTACCACTTTAGCTAATGGGGCCTCCTGCTGCCACCGCACAGCCGCCGGAGCACGATTTCTGTTCTCATCCTGGAGTAAAGTTCTTATCCTGAGGTACTATTTCTGGGTTAGTGGAGTCTGTAACCTGAAGCGTCTGTAACCCAAGGTACCACTGTAAACTTCTTTTCATATACTTTAAACAATATTGTGTCGTGTCTATTATTTTTAAGGGGGAGAAAAGGGGGTTACCAGGAATCCTATACAGTGATACCTCATGTTACAGACGCTTCATGTTACGTTCTTTCAGGTTACGTCCCATGGCGACCCAGAAGTATCGGAAAGGGTTACTTCCGGGTTTCGCCACTCGCGCATACGCAGAAGCGCAAAATGACATCATGCGCAGAAGCGGTGCATCGAACCCGCGCAGATGTGCCACTGCGGGTTGCATTCTTTTCATGTTGCAAATGGGCCTCTGGAATGGATCCCGTTCGCAACCAGAGGTACCACTGTGTTGAGAAGCTTAAACAAGCTTGCAACAAGCTAACCACTGTGTGCTTAAAAGGGGAATGCACTCTGCTAAGGAAAGGGACTTGCTAACTAAACAATACCGTATTTTTCGCTCCATAAGACGCACTTTTTCCTTCCTTAAAAGTAAGGGGAAATGTCTATGCGTCTTATGGAGCGAATGCATGGTCCTTGGAGCCAAATTGCCCAGGGGCGAAAAGCAGATCATGCAATGGCGCAAAAACTTGGTTACAAAGCATAGATCCACATGGATTCTCATAATTTTTGCTACCTCAAACTCACCGTCAAATCACACGTCTGTGGCCACAGCATGAACTACAAAAATCATACATCCACTGTTTCATTCAGAAATTTCCCCCCCTTGTTTTCCTCCTCTAAAAACTAGTTGTGTCTTATGATCAGGTGCGTCTTATGGAGCGAAAAATACGGTATATCCTCTCCTGCCTCCCTGAACATTCCCACACCCAGAAGGTTCTGGCTTGTTGCTCCTCTCTGCCTGCCAAGGGCATGTCGCCCAGCTGGGCTCCCCCCACATGGCCAGGCAGGTGGCTCAACATGGCTCCGCTTTGTAGGGTTGGGGTCGCTCTGTCAGCGTCTGGCCTGGTGCCTCACCCCACCTGGCAGTAACCAATGCCACACCACAAAGTGTGAGAGCACTATTCCTGCTTGCGAGTCCCAGCAACTGGCAAATATAGCCCTTGTGGCTAGTAGCCATTAAGACTCTTGTCTTCAGTCCGTTTGTCTAGTCCTGAAACCATCCAAGCTTGTGGCCGTTTCTTCTGCTTGTGAGAGTGAGCTACATAGCTTAACTACGAGTTTTACAAGTCTACTGACATTCAGCTTCCTTGAATGTCCATATGCTGATTTCAATGCGCAGTGCAGATAGGGCTGTAGAAGGGCTAGGAAGGTCAGGTAAAGGACCCCTGGATGGTTAAATCCAGTCAAAGGTGACTATGGGATTGTGGCACTCATCTCGCTTTCATGGCGAGGGAGTTTGTCCAGAGACAGTTTTCTGGGTCATGTGGCCAGCATGACTAAACCACTTCTGGTGCAACAGGACACTGTGACAGAAACCAGAGCGCACGGAAACACCATTTACCTTCCTGCTGCAGCGGTACCTATTTATCTACTTGCACTAGCATGCTTTCAAACTGCTAGGTTGGCAGAAGCTGGGACAGAGCAACAGGAGCTCACTCCGTCATGGGGATTCGAACCACCGACCTTCTGTTTGGCAAGCCCAAGAGGCTCAGTGGTTTAGTCCACAGCGCCACCCGCATCCCTTTTTGCTAGGAAGGGCACCTCCTGCTTTTCTGGGTATCAGCCTTCCTCATCCCCTGGGACATATACATAGATGTGTGTGGGAGAGAGTGAGAGTATCCTAATTGTAACTCATTAATTAGGAACCGTAAAGGAAGCCGCATGCCATTGATCTCTCAGCCAAGTCTGGCATAGCTGTGCTTGGTTGCAGAGATGCCTCCCTACGCCTTCTGTCCTTCCTCCTTGCTGCTGCTGAGTGACAGCACTTTCCAAGCCAAGGCAAAACACTCCTGCCTCTGTCTTTACACTAGAGGGCTGTCTGTCCCTTTCACTTCAGAGGAGACACATTAGCCCATCTGCGCTGAACACTCCTGTCGCTCCTGCCTCCAAACTGTTCAAGAGCGGCCCCGTCCGCCTTGTCAGATGGGAGTTGCTCCGCGAGCTTTTATTTACCGCTCAACGAGTCTATTTGCACTGCATACAAACATCTGTGGTTTTTTGTATGGTTCCCCCCCTCCCCTTCCTGGTGCTGTTTATCGCATTGAAGATGTTTGTATTGAATGCTGCTGAGACCTTTGCTTGGGTTTATTGAAAGAGAGAAAATGAACGGGAGGGAAAAACACAAACACATACACTATTGTCTCTCCATTCTTTCCGAGGCAAGGAAGGGTCAAAGTCTGGAAACATTTCAAACCAGAGACTTGAGTGGAGAAACACACACACACAGTCATACCTCGGGTTACAGCCGCTTCAGGTTGCGATTTTTTGGGTTGCAGACTTCCGAAACCTGGAAGTACCGGAACAGGTTACTTCCGGGTTTTGGCGGTTGAGCATGCGCAGAAGTGCTGAATCGCAACCTGCACATGCGCAGACGTGCAGATGCGGGTTGCGAACGCTTTGGGGTGCGAACATGCATCCTACACGGATCATGTTTGCAACCCAAGTGTCCACTGTCTATGCATATACAGTAGTACCTCGGGTTACATACGCTTCAGGTTACATACGCTTCAGGTTACAGACTCTACTAACCCAGAAATAGTACCTCGGGTTAAGAACTTTGCTTCAGGATGAGAACAGAAATCGTGCTCCGGTGGCGCAGCAGCTTCAGGAGGCCCCATTAGCTAAAGTGGTGCTTCAGGTTAAGAACAGTGTCAGGTTAAGAACAGACCTCCAGAACGCATTAAGTACTTAACCTGAGGTACCACTGTATATGCCTTGGTGAGACCTGGTCTGTGTCCAGTTCTGGGAAGGATGTTGACAAGCTGGAACATGTGCAGAAGAGGGCAACCAAGATGATCAAGGACCTGGAAACCAAGCCATATGAGGAACGGTTGAAGGAGTTGGGTATGTTTAGTCTGGAAAAGAGGAGACTGAGTGGAGATGTGATAGCCATCTTCACATATCTCAAGGGCTGTCTCATGAAAGATGGAGCAAGATTGTTTTCTCCCGCTCTGGAAGGTAGGATCTGAACCAACAATTTCAAGTTACAAGGAAGGGGATTCCGGCTAAGCATCAGAGCTGTCCGACAGTGGAATGGTCTCCCTTGGGAAGTTGTGGACTCTCCTTCCTTGGAGGTTTTTATCCAGTTGAATAATACCAATTTAAACAGTCATGGTTTCCTGCAAAGAATTCTGGGAATTGGCTGAGGCTGATGGGAGTTGTAGTGCAACAACATGCCAGCTCCCTGTATTGTACACAGTATCCAGAATGTGCTTTCATCCTGAATCTTTTTGGGTATTACTTTGTGCATGGGCTGCTGATGATGGAGGAAGAAGAGGCGGAGGAGGGTTGGGTCACATCAACTGATCAAACGCAGCCACTTCCCCTCTCCTGCTCTCTCTCTCTCTCTCCCTGCCTTCATCGCTAATCTCTCTGACAATAGTGGGAGCATAAATAATTGTTATTACAGCGCCCGGCCACGCAAAGAATGATGGATTGTGGGAAACCACGGCCAGGCGCTGCTTGCAAATGAGGAAACAAATATGGAGAGGGCTTATTAGTGGCTGGCTCCATCCATCACCCCTGACAAGGCCCAGCTGATGTGGGGAGAGGAGGGCATCTCTCGCCATGATTACCCCACTTATCTGTCAGGCCTGGCTGTGCTCAATCTGGGGATGGGGTCAGGCAGGCTGGATCTTAATCCAGTCAAGGGGTGGGCACCTTCCAATTCAGAAAGGAGGTGCTCATCACCCCCCCCCCCCCTTTGCCCACTGTGCATGCCCTCTAAAACCCAGGATTCTCAACTCTGGAGCTCCAGCAGAGCAGCCTCTCCGCTGTGGTCCAAGTGACGTCCCCTCCCCTCGCATTAATGGAAAGCCCTGTGGAGGATGCCGTCTGCTGAAACCTCAATAATTCATCACTCCCTGACAGTGGCGTAGCGTGGGGGGTGCAGGGGGTGCCGGCCGCACCGGGCGCAAAATCTGGGGTAAGGGCAAATCCACGGGTTAGGGGGCGCAAATCCACAGGTTAGGGGGCGCAAATTACTTGCCTTGCCCCGGGTGCTGACAACCCACGCTACGCCACTGCTCCCTGATTCTGCGTCCTTGTAAAATCTCCATTAGCCCTGTAACTGTGGTTTAGACCCAGAACGGCCCCTTCTGCTCGCCGGAGCAGCTTCTCTTCGCTTTCTCTCTCTCTCCTTCTCCCTTGGCAAAAGGCCATGCAGGGAGACCCTTTGCTAGTGAGTTTTAAGCAGCAAAATAATAATAATAATAATAATAATAATAATAATAATAATAATAATAATAATAATAATAATAATGGCCCCAAGGCCCAGTTCTAGCATGGCCTTTTAGGAGGGCTGAGGGAGAAGGGGCTAGCCAAGAGTACTGTTTGTCAGCCAATGGATATTTGAATTTTTTTCAGTATTTCACTAAATAAACCAGCTTTTTATTTTATTTTTTTATTCGTTACATTTATATTCTGGCTCTCCCATAAGGAGCTCCAGGTAGAATCCCAGAACTCCTTTCCCCTCTGGGATTTTCACAACGGCCCTTCAAGGTGGGCTCTATTCAGCAATGATGGCTTTTCATTCAGGGAGGAGCTTCCTTAGTTATTTTTTTTTATCGGGCTTATATCCCTCCCTCCCTCCCTCCCTCCCTCCTTCCTTCCTTCCTTCCTTCCTTCCTTCCTTCCTTCCTTCCTTCCTAGGAGCCCAAGGCAGCAATGAGATATATGATCTAAAACCAAAGAAAAAGATAACATTCCAAAGCAGGCTCAAAACATTCCATAAGCAATTGGAATTAGAAACACCCTCCCATCTCAAGCTTGTCGGGAACAGTATTCCTCAGTCGCCAAATGCATCTGGGGAAACAGGAATGTTTCCGAATGCCTCCTGAATAAAGATGGAGACAGGCCAGGAATGTGTCCACCAGTGGGGCACAAATTCTACAAATTGAGAGCCACCACTGAAAGGGCCCTGTCATGAGGCAACGCCAACCAAGCAGTCCTTAGTTCAGGACCGTGCATGGATTTAGATCTGGTTTTCTTATCTAGGAGTGGGGAGAAATATTGGGCCTCCAGATGTTGGGACTGCAACTCTCATCACCCCTGACCATTGACGTTTCTGGCTGGAGCTTCTGGGAGTTCAAAACCAGGATGGGCCCAGGTTTCCCCTAGCTGCTCTAACCTCTACACCATGCAAGCTCTCTTTTGACCCCAGGAGAGGGTTAATCTCCTCCCCCCCACCCCATTTTGTGCACATCTTATCCACTGGGTTTGAACCTCTGAGCTGCTAGCGCCTAACCCTGTCTCCATCCATGCGCCTATTCCACACCACATCTGAGGCCTTTTCAGAAATTGCAAGCAGATAACCCTGCTCATGTTAGGACCATGGTGTGGTTTCATGGTTTCAAAATCCACGAACCAAGTTTGTGTGTGGAATGGTTCTGTGGTTAGAACCAGAAAGGAAAATCAATAACATACAGTCGTACCTTGGAAGTCGAATGGAATCCATTCTGGAAGTCCGTTCGTCTTCAGAATGTTCAGAAACCAAAGCACAAGGAGCTGGAACCAGGCTGAGCAGTAGGTGGGGAGCCAGTGCAGCTGTTTTAATAATGGTATCATGGGTTCTAAGCAAGATGCCCCCATCAAATTTCTGGTTGCCACATTCTGCACCAGCTGGAGCTTCCAAATCAGGCCCAAGGGCAGCCCCACATAGAGCGCATTGCAATAATCCATCCTCGAGGTTACCAATAAATGGGCTACAGGGGTCAGGCTACCTTAGTGCAGGAACGGCTGTGGCTGGAAAACCAGGCGAAGGTGGTAAAAGGCAGGAGAATACGCCAACCTATGCCCTTGCTCCTTCAGAGGCAGTGCAACCCAATAATAATAATAATAATAATAATAATAATAATAATAATAATAATAA
>JAXCMG010016353.1:0-24922 GCA_034642415.1 Podarcis siculus
TCCGGAAAGGATAGACGGTGTGTTTGTGTCTTTTCTTTGCGGGGGGGCGTGCTCGCGGGACGTACCCCGCCCTTGAAGGACCTTTGCTTCTCCCCCCCCTTCCCCCGCCCCGCTTGGCGCAGAATTCCTCCCTGGACGTGGATTTGTGTGTAGAGGAGAATCTAGTTCGACGTTGGCGCGTTTACAAGGAATGTAGACCGGACGGCGCGTTGCGCCTGGATTTGAGCGCGCGGAGCGGGGGATTATTATCATCGTCTTTCTGTCTTCCCTCCTCCATGCCAGGCTTTTGTGCTATTGCAGGGGGGAGTGTCTGCCGGGGAAAATGTGTCTGTCGGGGAGAAAGAACTCCATCTCAATCATTTTCAACTCGGACCCCAAAGCAGGTTGAGGAGAGGTGGAATAGATGGCATGGGGTGCAGTCAAAGGCCTCCGATGAAAGGAAATGCTGTTTAGCGTGTGTGTCCAAAATAGCTCTTTTTGCTAGTCGCCAGTTTGGGGCAGCTTGGCTGTCAGAGAAACAACATCTCCCCCAGGTGGAGAGAGAGGAAAGGGTTAGCATTTTACCCCCCTCAAAAATAGCTTTGGAGATGCAGAAGTTCCGTGTTCCCGGCTTGCCAGTTCAGACCCCACCTCCTTCTTCCGCTTGAAGGGGCTTGCTTTAGGTCGGGCCCCGTATCTTTCATGGGCTTCTCAAGAGCGCCCCCCAGAGGCCCTGACGGTCTGCGGCTCCAGCAGGTGTCTGCAGAGGCGCTCTTGCCTGGTCAGCGTGGAAAGACGGGGGCGGGCAATGGTCCCTCCGCGTGCCCCCCCACCCAGCGGTGCATTTCCTCGGCGTGTTGATGCGGGAGGCAATCTTTCGGTCCTTTCCTGTGTCGAACAGGGGGAACTTTATGATGGGAGGTGTTGTTAGTGGAAAAGACCCCATGGCCATTTTAGGAGTATTGCCACCACCACCCAGAGCATCAAGTATTTTAGCAGCATTTCCTTCCCTGGCAGGAGAAAGCTGCGCTGCAAGCTCCATGGAGTTGGCCAAAGTTTCCCAGAGCTTGTCTGAACACCACAGGGATAACGTGACATTCCATCTAGGCAAGAGCAACCTGATTAGACAGAGCTGTTAATGGGAGTGTGCATTTATAATGGGTTGTGTGTGTCACCTCCGGGATATCTCGTAACTAAAACGATATATATTTGGTTCTTGGAACACCTGCTTTGCATACAGGTTTTGGGTTCAATCCTCAGGACTGGGAATGAATGCCCCCTGCCTGAAACCCCGGAGAGCCACTGCCAGTCAGTGTTGGATCTATGATCTGATTCTGTTTAAGGCAGTTTTCTGCGTTTGGTGGTGGAATTGCCTGTTTTGCACCCAGGAGGTCCCAGGTCCCAGGTCCAATATCCACCATCTCCAGATAGGGCTAGGAACGTCCCCTGCTTGAAACCCCGGAGAGCTGCTGCCAGTCAGTGTTGGGAATACTGAGCTAGATGGCCTGGCTCTGTTTAAGGCGGCTTTCTATGTTTGTAGCTCAGTGGTGGGAGTGCCTCTTATGCATATGGAAGGTTCAATTGGCCCCAAGGCATCTCCAGGTTGGGTCTGGGATTATCCCCTGTCTGAAATCCTGGGCAGCCACTGCTAGCTGGACCAATGAGCTGATTCGGGATAAGGCAGATTCCTATGTACAATACCTTCCAGGGGGCATGAAGTATTCTTTTCTTGGGGGGTGGGGAATGTTCTCCACCCTCAAAAGGCACCAAAGCTCTTTGTTAGGAGGAAAAGGATGAATGGAGGGGGGTGGGAGAGGGGATTATGGCATCTCATCCTCCTCCAGCCCCTGCAGATCTGATCTCCACTGTGATGGTCCTGGGGAAAAATGGTGGGGTGAGGAAGGAAAAAAGGGAGTGGGGTGTCACTGTTGGTGTAATGAGCAGGGCTGGCCCAAAGCATCACTAGCTAATTGCTCCTTTGCTCAGCTTCATTTTAAAAAAAAGGGGGGGGGGGAGGAATCAAGGCGCTAAACTGGATCAAGGCTTTGTGTGTGAAATTACATGTAAAGTGAGGAAATCATGTTCTGTAGGTTAGGTGTCGCTTTCGTTCCACTGGATGATGATGCCCCCAGATGTAATCGGCGTGGAGGGCAGCTGGCTTTCGGCAGGGAACTGTGTGTGCACGGGGTTGCCAGTTGCAGGGAGATGTGGTCTTGTTCCAGGCCTGCTCAAATACCTGTGTTCCGTGGGGATCAGATGGCTGCAGAGGCAGCACTGCCCGGAGGAGAGGTGGCGGCTGGCCACAGGGGGCAGGTTTTGGATGCCTGGAATGGTGGCATAATGAGGACCACAAGGCAGCATTTGCGGCAAGTTTCCTAGGCGAGCTCCACTGAAATGAATATGAGCTACCAAGCAGTCCCAGGAGTTTCGTTTGGACGGGTCTTGCAGTGCTCAGAAGCCAAGAAAGAACTGTGACACTATTTATTTACCGGTCACATTTATATCTCACCTTTCCTCCAAGGAGCTCAAGGTGGTCCTCTTCCTCTTCATTTTCTCCCTACAACAACCCTGTGAAGTTGGTTGGGCTGAAAGACAGGGACTGACCCAGGGCCTTCCAGTGAGTTTCATAGCTGAACAAGGATTTGAACCCCGGTCTGATACTCAAACCACTGGACTAAACTCCCTCTTTCCATATATAATGGAACAGGAAAATGTGGTCGTTGTTGTTGTTATATTCAATTCTCACATAAATGATCTCCCCTCCAGAAAAGAATACATCAAAAAGGTTTCGAAGCAGTGATGAAAAGTCACCACAAGGGGAGCCAGAGGGTTAACTTCAAGCAGAGAGTTCCACAGGCCCTTCTGTATGTTCCCACCAACAGTGCTTGACATGTGTTGATTCAATGGGGGGGGGGGGGGAAGGTTGTCCTGGCAGATTAAAAGGCCCTTGTTGGCACTCTTGTTAAATCGCCCCTGAAGGAGAAGCAGAGACGCAAACAGGGCTGTGCTGACACCTATATTCCACTAGAGCTTGAAAGAAGAGCACAGAATTAATCCTCCTGAGGATTCATTTTTAAAATGCACGAAGAAGTTTCTGCTCCTTGCAGGAGCAATGACATCCTTGTGTGGTGGCAGTTCCAGGTGGAATCTTGTGCCTTCCTCTAATTAGTACCAGAACCAAAATAAAGCATTTACAAAGTAGTAGAAAGTACAGAATCAATTATTATACGAAATAAGTTTTGTTTTACTGCAGGTGTGCTTTCTCCTGTGTCATGTCTTTATTTCAGGTGTACTGTAGCAATGCATGGTATTAACCACAGCAGTTAAATAAAAATGCACTGTAATGGGGGGCAAAAAGGTTCACAGTTGTCTCAGGAGCTGGCAAAAAGCATTTATTGCATTTATCTCCACCTTTTCTCCAAGAAGGTAGCGTATATGGCTGTCCCTCTCTTTTTTTAATCCGCACAACAACCCTGCGAGGTAGGTTAGGCTGAGAGGGGCAGTGACTGGCCCAAGATCACACCTAGTGAGCTTACTGGCTAAGCGGGGATTCGAACCATGGTCTCCAAGGTCCTAGTCCAACACTAACCACTAAACCACACTGCCTTTTTGGACTCCCTCCTTAGGGAAATCCACCTTGAACTCTTTTGATTGATTCCTGCAGCAGAATCAAGCCTTTCTCCTGTTTATGGTCATTCATGGGAATGATTTGTTGCAATACAGTGGTACCTCGGGTTACATACGCTTCAGGTTACAGACGCTTCAGCTTACAGATTTGATTTCTTTTTCTGTGTTTGCGTGCGAAGTACCTTCGTTTGGATGTTTAGATTTACGATACAGCATGCTTTTTACGGGGGGGGGATGGGTTATTTTGGTGAGGTGACTTCTATATAAGCACTTGAAGGCCCCTTGCTACTGTACTTGATCTGTTGTTGCTTCCTGCAACTGGTTTTGATGCTGCTGTTGTGCTCTCATTGCTCTCAACTTTTCCAGAGCCAAAATTAACATTTTAATGGAAAGGGGCCATGGAAATTAATAAGAGAGAAAGAAAGAAGAGAGAGAGAGAGAATACAAAGGGGAAAGATGATCAAGGTGGTTAGATCAGTGGTTGCCAAAGTGGGGGCTACTTCCCCTGGAGGTGGTGGATTAGGGGGTGCTCAGAGGAAAGTGGGTAGCAGTGCGATGCTGGAGATGTAAACGACTATCAGACTTTGAAAAGCTGGTACCACTGGATCAAGTTCATAAATTTTGTTGGCTTTGTTGAAGAAGTAGTTTTAATTGGATTTTGATTAAATGTGCAATTAATTGTCACTGTTTTGAATTTTATTGTGTTATTATCTCCCTTAGCGGGTTGTGCAAACTGCTATTCTGAATGCAGTGGTACCTTGGTTCTCAAACGCCTTGGTACTCAAACAACTTGGAACCCAAACACTGCAAACCCGGAAGTAAGTGTTCGGGTTTGCGAACTTTTTTCGGAAGCTGAACGTGCTCCGTTTTGAGTGCCACGCTTCCGTTTTGAGTTTTACGCTGAGGTCTGTCTGTTTTTGCTATTTATTTTGGGTTTTTGTTTTTGCGGCTTTTTTGTTTTGTTTTTGTGACTGTGTGGAACCCAGTTCAGCTACTGACTGATTGATTGTGTGACTGCAGTACATTGTTTATCGCTTTCATTTTATGGATCAGTGGTCTCGTTAGATAGTAAAATTCATGTTAAATTGCTGTTTTAGGGGTCGTTTTTAAAAGTCTGGAACAGATTAATCTGTTTTGCATTACTTTCTATGGGGAAGCGTGCCTTGGTTTTGGAACGCTTTGGTTTTGGAACGGACTTCCGGAACGGATTAAGTTTGAGAACCAAGGTACCACTGTAATGGTTTTTACGGGGTGAAGTAGGGAGAACTGGGCATGAGTTCATGGGACCAAGGGTGACCCAAAAAGTTTGAGAACCGCTGTCTCAGGTCATCAGCTATAACTGCTGTGGTGTCCCGCTATTTCATTCCAACCACCTCCTCCCTTCTCCTGCAAGTGAGGCAAGTGAATTTTTTTTTTTTGGGGGGGGCAAACTGACTTCTTTGGAGAGAAAAGGTAGTTCTCGTGAATGGTTGCACCATCAACCTGCCCAGATGTTCTGCTGCTCTGGAGAGTGTGGGCTTGTGTCTAGTCTCTATTGGCTGTTGTTGTTTTTTGTTTAAATATACGGTAGCAAGCAAGCAAGAAAAAACACTGGGGAGAAAAGGTTGGTTGCTGAGCTACAGTTTCAGATGGGAGCCTACAGAGGTTTTCTGACATTCAGCAAGCCTTGCATTCTGCAAGATGGTGATCACACCCCAGATGTGAGGCTCTGTCAAACAGAACATCTGTTCACTCTATGGCTTCTCCTAAAGGAATATATTCTTCTACAGATCCCCTCTGGTGGGATTAAGAACTGAGAAAAAAAACCTACAGGCCAAGGATGGGGAACCTGTGGCCTGCCAGATGTTGCTAGAGTATTATTAGCAGTACTGTATTAGTATTATTACTTATGATCAGTAACTTTTCCGCAAAGAGTGACTCAAAGTGACTTTTCAGAATGATACAAATATTAAAACCCTTTGCTAGTTGCCCTTTCTCCCACCAGGTGCCAGGCGCATTTTGTGACTGGCATGGGTCTAATTGTGACCATGTTGATGCCTCACTGGGGACTGACATCTCCACCTGGCTGGCCCCTCCAGTTTTCTTATGCAGGCAAGCAGAAGAGCTTATTTATTGCATTAATATCCCACCTTTTTCTTCAAAAACTACATGGTTCACCCCCCCCCCCCGCTCCTCAGTTAATCCCTACAATGGCCCTGTGAGGTTGTGATTGGCCCAAGGTCACCCAGTGAGCTTCATGACTGAGTGGGGATTTGAACCCTGATCTCCCAGGTCCTAGTCCAACACTGTAACCACTACACCACACTGCTTTCCTATTTCTGCCAAGGGGCAGCTATATATGGTACGTAGGTAAATAAACATGGGAAAAGCAAAAGGTCACTTAGAGAAGGATCGGAAATATTTTCCTTTAAGCTTGAATTTGTTTTATTCTGGATTGTTTTATTCGATGTGTTAATGTGTTGTAAACCACTTTGATATTTTTTCTTTAAAATATAAAGCTGTGTAGAAATGGAAATAATAATAATAATAATAATAATAATAATAATAATAATAATAAACCTTGTTGGTGGAAAAATGACACCTAGACATTCCATTATAGCGACCAAAGCCCAGGTTTAATGTGCATTTTGGTGATTAGCGGGTAGTGCTGTGGTCTAAACCACTGAGCCTCCTGAGCTTGCTGATCAGAAGGTTGGCTGTTCGAATCCCCGATGGGGTGAGCTCCCATTGCTCTGTCCCAGCTCCTGCCAACCTAGCAGTTTGAAAGCATGTCAGTGCAAGTAGATAAATAGGTACCGCTCTGGCAGGAAGGTAAACAGCGTTTCCGTGCGCTCTGGCTTCCATCACGGTGTCCTGTTGCACAGAAGCAGTTTAGTCCTGTTTGGCCACATGACTCAGAAAGCTGTCTGTGGACAGACGCCGGCTCCCTCAGCCTGAAAGCAAGATGAGTGCCACAACCCCATAGTCACCTTTCACTGAACTTAACCGTCCAGGGGTCCTTTACCTTATTTACCTATATTTGAGTTTCTAACACTGCATCACACACATGAAGGATCATAGCTTACTGTTAGAAGCATCAGCCTTGCAGGCAGGTCAGGATGGGAGAGACTTCGTCTCTGAAACCCTGGAGAGTCACTGCCGATCAGTGCAGCCAACACTGATGTTGGTCTTTTGTTGGATCTCTCTGCTGGCTTTTTCTCTTAAGAACTGCTGATTATCCTAAGTGGTGCTGTGCGTTTTGTTGCATTTCATGTTTTATGCATCGTGAAACCACCTTGAGCGTCCTCTGTGGACTGAAACGGAGAACGGAAGTGCTTTAACTGACTGTGTTTGTTGCTGGAGAAGTGGAGTTCAGGCACTTGGCTTGATCTACCTTCTTGGACCCAGTGGCTCTCCGCCAGATCTAGTGGCTGACCAAAGGTCATATGAAGAGGGGTGTTTTAGAAAACTGGCTGTGCTGGGCCCAATTCAAGATGTTATGATGAGCATATAAAACTTGGGACCTAAGTAACTCCTGTCTGGACTACTGTAATGCACTGTAAGTGGGGCCACCTTTGCAGATGATTCGGTGACTGTGGCTAGTGCCAAATGTGGGAATGTTCAGGGAGGCAGGAGAGAATATATTGTTTATTAATATCCTTCCTAACTTGCGCTCGCAAGTTCTATAACTTAGCAGAGTTTTACATTCCCCTTTTAAACGCACATCAGATAGCTGGTTGCAGGCTTGTGTAAGCCTCTCAATATTAGATTCCTGGTAATTTCCCTTATACCCCTCTTAAAAGAATAAACACGCCACAATCTTGTGTGAAGTATATAAAAGTTGTTTACTCACATCATCAGTTCACAGTTGGATTCCCGAAGGCAGAGTTAGTTACAAAGTATATACATGTGGATTTATCCCATTTGGGGATAATCCCAGTGTCCTCTGTTGGCTGGAAGCCAACAGAGTATCTCTAGCTAAAAAGCTGATGCTCCAACAACAGAGGAAGTCAAAGAGAGGAAGTGTGCTGCGTGCCTTGCCCTTTTGTTACCTGGGCAGGTAAGGTCAAGCCCACCTCTAGTCACATGCAAAGGAAATATGTCCCAGTCAGGAGGAAACAGGAAGTTTTTGACTGACTGGATCAAACATTCCCCTGCATGCCCACTCTAGGAAAATAAGGAATGTTGTACTTGACTGCTACTTGTGTATCACATGCCACACAGAATGCAACTGATAGGCTGGCAATTGAGGTAGCTCAATGGGGCCATGAGCTACAAGAGCAAATTCAAGGTGCTAATACAAACATATAAGACCCCCTAAATGGCTTAGGACCCAAGTATTCTAAAACAATGCCTTCCCCAGTACCAACCTTCAGGAGAAAGGATGGAATATAAATTGAAATAATAATAATAATCCATGTGACATGCAGCTGGTTTCTGTGCATGATCAGAAATTATTATTATTATTATTTATTGAATGTATATACCGCCCTATACCCGGGGGTCTCAGGGCGGTTCACAGATTAAAATCAAGATATAAAACCACAGATACCTAATAAAAAGAAAACAAAAGACCAATAGTCCCACCCCACCCCAAAGAAGGCATTTTAAAAGAGCATAGGATGTAGATCAGATCAGCCAAAGGCCTGGTTGAAAAGGAATGTTTTGGCCTGGTGCCTAAAGGTGTATAATGAAGGTGCCAGGCAAACTTCCCTGGGGAGAGCATTCCACAGATGGGGAGCCACTGTAGAGAAGGCCCATTCTCGTGTTGCCACCCTCTGGACCTATTGAGGAGGAGGCACATGAAGGAGGACCTCAGAAGATGATCTCAGGGTCTGGGATTGTTCATATGGAAAGAGGTGGTCCTTGAGGTATTGCGGTCCTAAGCCATTTAAGGCTTTATAAAGGTAAAGGTAAAGGTACCCCTGCCCGTACGGGCCAGTCTTGACAGACTCTGGGGTTGGTGCGCCCAACTCACTCTATAGGCCGGGGGCCAGCGTTGTCCGGAGACACTTCCGGGTCACGTGGCCAGCGTGACATTGCTGCTCTGGCGAGCCGTTTACCTTCCCGCCAGTAAGGCAGTATTTATCTACTTGCACCCGGGGGTGCTTTCGAACTTGCTAGGTTGGCAGGCGCTGGGACCGAGCAACGGGAGCGCACCCCGCCGCGGGGATTCGAACCGCCGACCTTTCGATCGGCAAGCCCTAGGCGCTGAGGCTTTTACCCACAGCGCCACCTGCGTCCCTTTAAGGCTTTATAGGTCAAAACAAAACACTTTGAATTGGGCCCGGAAACTCATTGGTAGCCAGTGCAGTCGAACCAGGATCGGTGTAATATGCTCAAACTGTCTTGCTCTGAGGAGCAACCTGGCAGCTGAATTCAGCACCAGCTGAAGTTTCTGAACCATCTTCAGAGGCAGCCCCATGTATAACGTAGAAATCATGCATCACTAATCTCCCATTCGCAGCATCATGTGCTATTGCCCTGTTCTGTTTTTCTTGACGTTCTAAGTGCTAATAGTTTGTGCAGTCATACCTCGGGTTAAATGTGCTTCAGGTTGAGCGTTTTCAGGTTACGCTCCGTGGTGACCCGGAAGTAATGGAGTGTGTTACCTCTGGGTTTCGCCACTCGCGCATGCACAGAGACTCAAATTGACGTCACACGCATGCGCGGAAGCACTGAATCGTGACCCACGCATGCGCAGATGTGCAGACGCGGGTTGCGGTTGCTTCAGGATGTGAACAGGGCTCCAGAATGGATTCCGTTCACATCCAGAGGTACCACTGTACACAGTGAAATTTACTTACTGATTTCATTACATTTATATCCCAGCTTTCCTCCCAAGAGCTTGAGGCAGTGTACATGGTTCTCAAGGTCCCCTTTCTATTCCCACAACAATCTTATGGCCATCTTTCAGGGACATGATTCCTGCACTGCAGAGGGTTGGACTAGATGCAAGGGCAAGCAGGATTTTAAAGTTGTTGTTGTTGCTTTGCGGTGAGGGAATGCTGTAGATTGGGAATGCTGTAGTTTGCAGTAACTTGGGGAAACCACACAGGGACTTCTGGAATGAGCCCAGCTTTCCTAAACCTGGCAGCCTCCAGGTTTTGGACTACAACTCCCAACATCCCTGAGCACCGGCCATGCTGACTGGGGCTGATTCATGTCATGCTCCAAAACATCTGGAGGGCACTGAGTCTGGGATGGCTGCTATAACAGGCAGCATTGGGGGATTAAGGTAAGGTTGATAAGCTTTGGAATGACAGGCAGCAGCTGTCCTTGGTTTGCTGCACATTTGAACTTCCCTGTTATAGAGAAGCATGCAGATGTTTAAAATAAAACAATGGATTGCAGATCTAGTAGGCTGACACATGGTTTGCAATAGATCAGCAAGGGTTTTTGACTTTGAGTGGCATTTATTTATGAAAATATTTGTATACTGTTGTGTGAGTATACAGTCATTCCTTAGTTCACGAATGCCTTGCGAGTTGAACGTTTTGGCTCCCAAATGCCACGAACCCGTAAGTGAATGTTCCGGTTTGCGAACATTATTTGGAACCTGAACGTCTGAAGTGGCTTCTGTGGCCTCCGATTGGTTGCAGGAGCTCCCTGCAGCCAATCAGAAGCCGTGCCTTGGTTTCTGAACGTTTTGGAAGTTGAATGGACTTCCGGAACAGATTCCGTTCAATTTCTGAGGTACCACTGTATAGTAATTTCTAAAAACACAATAAAACGTTAAAAACCACCCAAAAAAGTTAAAAACAGACATCAATTAACCACTTTGGAAGGGTGTGTTCTTAATTGCCTGTGTATGCCTTGCCTAGTAGAAGAGAAGAATTTTCAGCAAGCATGTAAAAGTTGGCACAGAAGGTGCCTGCTTAGTCTCTAGTGGCAGAGAGTTCCACATGACACTAAACACTTGGTCTCTTGTTGTTGTCAAAGGAGCCTCACCAACTCTGAGAATGACCAGCAATGCTCCTGCAGATGAGCTCAGTGACTGAGCTGAGATATAAGGGCTCAGGTGATCCCTGAGGTACCTTGGACCTAAGTCGCTCAGGGCTTAATTAATACAAGGACCTCGAACCTGTCTCTTTTATCAATGGCATCACATGTTCCCATCAGCAGTCTGGCTGCCACATTCTGCACCAGCTGGAGCTTCTGAACCAAGCCCAAGGGCAGCCCCACAAAGAGAGCATTGCAGTAATCCAGCCTCAAGGTCAACAGCCCGTGGACTACAACAAATGGCCTTCTTCCTCACTCTGCTAAACTAGGTTATCAGAATGAAGAAAGATTGAGGGAGAACCTTGAGTGGATTTGTGTGAGATCAGAGATGAGAAACATTTATCTGGCCTCCAGGGCAATCTGCCTCTTCATTCTGAGGGCACAGAAGCTCTCTGCACCCTCAGCACCATAATTTTGCATCAGACTTTGGCTGATGGATGTCAAAGTTCTAGTACCAAAGCCAAATGAAAACAAGGGAGATCAGTCAAGCCTAGGAGTGGAAGGTCCTATTTATTTCATTTATCTCAGGCTCTCATTGTACCAATCTTAAATTTGGTTCTCCACATTTCTGATATTGTGATTTTTTCTGTGAACCGCCCTGAGACCTCCGGGTATAGGGCGGTATATAAATCCAATAAATAAATATATATATACATGAAATAAAGCAATTGTACATTTTCTTTTTAAAGAAAATCCTCAGTGTTTTAATGGAGATTTCACCATTATTATTTTTTGCATGCCCTTTTGACTAATGTCCCCAATTCTGCAATTTCTCCTAATACAATGCATTTTCGTATGTTATTTTCACAAATACCTTCATTTTTATACCCACTTTCACTCAGCATATGCATTATTTTTGTATGTGTAAACGTTGGTGGCTTAGAGGACCTCATTTCAAAATTTGGATCAGGGCACATTTTGAAGGATTTAGGGTCCTGTGTTCTTTCGTTTCAAATGTTGAACCAAAACAAATTTCTCCATCTCTGATGGACTTCTGAAGTCTGCTGCCAAAAACCCGACCATGGACAGCTCCCTTTGAACGCTCCCATTCCAGAGGGATCTGTTTCTCATTTTTGAATAGAAAAAAATGTCCTACTGGAATAGACCATTGCCCAGTCTGGTCCAGTTTTCTGTTCCCAATGCAGTTGGATTTGGGAGCCCAAGAAGAAAAGCATGCAAGTGCTGGCCGGCCCCTGTTTGTTCCCTTGCACCTGAAATTCAGAGGTATACTGCTCTTGTACATGGAAGATTGATTACCTATCATGACCAGTTACTGCTGGTAGATTGGTCCTATGTAAATATACCTAATCCTGATTTTAAAATGAAATGAGTGACTGTGCCTGCATATTAATTCTATGTAAATTCATTAGATGGTCATTTGAAATGGTCACGAGAGCTGGTGGTGGTGTAGTGTTTAGAGTGTCTGACAGGGACCTGGGAGAAACTAGGGTTCAAATACATTCTCAGCTGACTGGGGTGTGACCTTGGCTCAGCTGCTGCCTCTCACACTGACCTTCCCTGCAGGGTTGTTGCCTGGGCGCTGTGGGTTAAACCACAGAGCCTAGGATTGCCGATCAGAAGGTCGGCGGTTCGAATCCCCGCGACAGAGTGAGATCCCATTGCTCGGTCCCTGCTCCTGCCAACCTAGCAGTTCGAAAGCACGTCAAAGTGCAAATAGATAAATAGGGACTGCTCCGTCGGGAAGGTAAACGGCGTTTCCGTGGGCTGCTCTGGTTCGCTAGAAGCGGCTTAGCCATGCTGGCCACATGACCCAGAAGCTGTATGCCGGCTCCCTCGGCCAATAAAGCGAGATGAGCGCCGCAACCCCAGAGTCGGCCACGACTGGACCTAATGGTCAGGGGTCCCTTTACCTTTTAGGACCTGGAAGACCAGGAATCAAATTCCCACCCAGCCATGAAGCTCATTGGGTGTGAATTTGGGGGCCAGTCATGGCCCTTCTCAGCCTAATTTACCTTACTGGGTTGTTGTGGCAATTAAATAGGTGTGTGTGGGGGGGGAGAGACTGTGCATGCCACCTTGATCTCCTTAAAGATACAGATGGGAACTAAATGTAACAAACAAACAAACAAACAAACAAACAAACAAACAAAAACACCTCCCTTTATCTCCCCAGAATATATGCCGCCTCCTCCTCCTCCTCCTCCTCCTTCCTCTTCCTCTTCCTCTTCCTCTTCCTCTTCCTCTTCCGCTTCCTCTTCCTCCGCCTCCGCCTCCGCCTCCGCCTCCTCCTCTTCCTCTTCCTCTTCCTCTTCCTCCTCTTCTTCAGTGCTTTTTTTCTGGGGGGATGCAGGGGTACGCATACATCTAAACATTTTGTGAATCTTTGTATTTCTGTCCATTTACTGTATCTATTTTCCCCGATTTGAACTATAAAATGGTGATTTTTCTTGAGTCAAAATGAGAGTACCCTTAAACATTTTTAAAGGGAAAAAAGCACTGATCATTATCATTATCAGAATTAATGTCCTGCTCTTACTCCGCAAGGAGCCCAGAACAGTAAACAGTTTTTTTAAAAAAACCCAATTGCAATTAAAAACATCTAAAATCAGTTACAGTTTTTAAAAAACCCAGGAGCAGCATTCTTCAGTATTCTTGCCTGCAAAAGAGGAATGTTTCCACATTCTTCCTGAAAGTTGATAATGGCACGGTGTGCCTCAAAGAATTCTGGGAACTGTAGTTCACCCCTTGTGGAGCTGGGATTCCCAGCACTCCTTAACAAACTCCATCCCCCAGGAAGCCATGTGCTTTCAGTGTATGGTGCGTAGGCGGCTGCAGCCTTCAAAGTGCCTGAGGTGGTCTTGGGAATGGCTCTGTGAACATCTCGAAGAGCATATTTCTATGCGCCCTCCAGCGCCTGCCTCGGCCACAGCCAGGCAGCTCCTTTGGCCCAAGGCAAGAGCTGTTGATGTTCCTTCCTACCTCCTAGATAAATACCCCCCTCCCTTCGCCAGAAGCATCAAAGGGGAGAGCTTGGCTGCCAGCGGAAGATCTTAATGAAGGTGATGGCAAGAGAAAGCATTTCAAGTCCAGGGGGAAAGGAGAGTGTACACCTAATTAAGTCAGCTCCTGTCTTCTGCTGATTCTGAGGTGCAGCTGAAAAAGAAGAGGAAAGGGGAAGGGGAAAAAAACACACCACCCCCATATATTTGCATTGTCCTTGCAGCCTCTTGCAACAGAGATATTGCTAACCCTGCATACTTGTCTCTCTCTTAACAAGATCAAATCTCCAATTTTCTCCTTAAGGTGCATAATCTGGTTTTAACAGCTCCCCCCCCCCCCCGCTTAAAAAACAACAGCAACTAAACTGCCTACAAGGCTGGTTTAAAGGGTTGCAGGGAGGCTATGCAACTCTGTTTCCCTTCAGGTCATGCAAATTTCGTGCAATGGCTCCGCTCTCCCCCAGCCTGGAAAAAGTTGTTGCAAGGAAGGGCTGCTGGGCTCAGAAGTAGTGTTAGAAATGCAGATAAATAAGGTAGGCACCAAAAGGCCCTTCAAACCAAAGTTGCAGTTGCCAAAACGGAATGTCTAGTTGTCTTTTGGGGGCCAGACAGCTCTAAATCTGATTTTTCAACTGATTGATTCTCAGTTAAACCTCTGGCTGTTTCAGATGGCACCCGTGAACTAGGTTAAGAGCTTTGAGAACTTAAAGAGGAAAAGTCACTTGATCCTGGGACGGTCCAATAATAATAATAATAATAATAATAATAATAATACGTTTCAGAGTATGTTTCCAAGTGCAATTCAAAGTGTTGCTGCTGATCTTTAAAGCCCTAAAGCCCTTTTTACATGCACAGCAGAGTTACATTCCCCTTTTAAAATGCACAGCAGAAAGTTGGTTGCAGGCTTGTGTGAGCCTCTCACTAGTATACAATTCAGTCTGTCTCAGATTGAATTGTACATTCCTGGTAAGTTCCCTTGCATCCCTTTTAAAAGACTAAAGATGCCACAATCTTATTCCAAGTCAAGAAAAGAAGTTTACTTACATCAGTTCACAGTTGGATTCCTGAAAGCAGACTTAGTTACAAATATGTACAAGTGGATCTACCCCATATGGGGGAATAATCCCAGTGCTTCTGCTAGCTGAGAGCTAGCAGAGCAGTCCTAGCTAAAAACTGGTCAAACGAAGAAGGGAGTCACAAAGAGGAAGGTTGCTGGGTGACTCGTCCTTTTTGTTTTGTTTGTCATACCCACCTTCTGTCACATGCAAAAAGAAGGATGCTCCAGCCAGGAAGACGTTTTGACTGGCTGGACCAAACATTCCCTCGCATGTCTTCTCTAGCATTACAAGGAATGTTGTACTTGACTGTCTCTCATGGATCACATCCCATAGTTTCCCATTGAGGGGAACACTTTGGCCGCTGTGGGAACAGGATGCTGGACTAGATTGGCCACTGACCTGATCCAGTAGGCTCTTCTGAGGTGATCACCTCACTCTACCTTCTGATCTGACCAGTAATTTGGACATTGTGCTGGTCCAGAGGGTTAACCGTGCTGCAAGGTCTGAGTCCAGTCCGAGGTCGAGGGTGCGGTATGGAGGCAGTCTGTCAAAGCTGAAGCTGGGTCCAAGGCAGGGAGCAGGGTGGGGTCAGGAACTCTGGCAGAAGAGCAGGACAGGGTGCAGGCAGGAACAGGCTACCAACAATGTTGCTCCCACAACCTGGGACTGGGGCTGGCTGGCTTTTATCTGCCCCAAGGCATAGGGTGGCCCCGGTCCACAGGTGACTCTCCTGGCCTGGAGGTGAGTACTCCTCCTGCGGGAACTTAGTTCCCTCTGCCTCACTGCCCTGAGCCTCTGCAGCTCAGGAGAGGCTGGAGGGTTACCGAACCCAGAGGCAACCTCAGCTTCCCCTGACGGGGCTGAGAGTGGAGCACCTGCAGGCAATGGGCCCTCCATTACCTCAGGAGCCAGAGCAGACTCAGCTGGTGCCTGCACCTGAGGATCCAGCACAGGTGAGGACCCTTCAGGCTCAACCCCCAGCCCCGGCTCAGCTGGTTCTGGAGGTGGGGAATCCTGTGCAGGCTGGGATTCCTCAGGTTCAGCCTCCGAGTCCGAATCTCAGGCCATCACAGACATGCTCGCTTTTAGAATGTGAAGAACAGCTACTCTGAATGTGTGCTCGCTTGGCATACTTGTCAAGGTTTAAGGCCCTTTGGGGGCAGATGCTCAAGCATCTCTAGGTCCAGGAGTTGAGACACAATGCCTCCCCCGCCTTGGGGGCTGCTCTGTGTTGGAAATAATGAAGTTGCTCTGAAGAGCAACAGCGGAACCATATGGAGACTGAGCTCTCTTGCAGGAGCCATTTCACGTTTGCTGGGAGTTCAGCTGTGTACTTAGCACTAAAACAGTGAGTAAATATGATGGATTCGTCTGAGGCGAGGTGCTTTTCCCACATCAAAGCAACAGGGTTTTTCTTTGCAAGCCAGATTTGCAGGGAAGCATTTAAACTCGGCGCATTTCCCATCAGATTTTGAAGGTCTGTGGTATGCTGCCCTGCGCGTTTATGTGGCGGCTGATTTTGGGGGGCTGTTAAATTTGTATGTTGCTTTGAAACACTCCAAATTGATATTGCTTTGTGTGCTTTTCCAAGAGTTCAGACTGTGGATATGCTCCTGGATTCAGCCCTGAGCATGGATGGCCAGGTTTCTGTGCTGGCCAGCAGTGCATTTGCACAGGTACAGACCCTCAAAGGGTCCCTATTTTCTGGGGACAGTCCCAGATTTACAGAAGCCGTCCCGGTTTCTGATTTGATCCCGGAATGTCCCGCTTTTCCTTAGGACATTTCTATTTTCATCAGAGAAATGTTGGAGGGTACGGAGTTATGCGACCCCCTGAGCCAAGGAGATTAGTAACTATGCAACCTTTAGAAGACATCTGAAGGCAGCCCTGTATGGGGAAGTTATTTAATGTTTAATATTTTATTACATTTTTATATATGTTGGAAGCTGCCCATAGTGGCTGGGGCAACCCAGTCAGATGAGTGAAGTATAGATAAAACAACAACAACAATTACTGTTACTATAATTGAATAGGACGTCCCTATTTTCAACAGAGAAATGTTGGAGGGTACGAAGGCAAAGCTAGTGTGCCAACTAACTCTGTTCTTGGAGATGTCTGCACTGGCCACAGTGACACATGCCTTAGTTACATTCATGTAACACGTGGGTGGCACTGTGTTCTAAACCACTGAGCCTAGGTCTTGCCGATTGGAAGGTCGGCGGTTCAAATCCCCGCAACGGGGTGAGCTCCCATTGCTCGGTCCCAGCTCCTGCCAACCTAGCAGTTTGAAAGCACATCAAAGTGCAAGAAGATAAATAGGTACCACTCCAGAGGGAAGGTAAATGCCATTTCCGTGTGCTGCTCTGGTTTCGCCAGAAGCGGCTTAGTCATGCTGGCCACATGACCCGGAAAAACTGTCTGCGGAAGCGGACAAATGCCGGCTCCCTTGGCCTATAAAGCGAAATGAGCGCTGCAACCCCAGAGTTGTTCGCGACTGGACTTAACGGTTAGGGGTCCTTTACTTTTACCTTTAACATGCTCTACATGGGGCAATGTTTGCTTGTTCAGAAACTTCAACTGGCCTAACAGCTGCAGCCAGATTGTTGACTGGGCTTGGTTATAGGGCACACCCAACTCCCTTGTTACAACAGCTCCACTGGCTCCTGGCTGCAGGCACAATTCAAAGTGTCGGCTATGGCCTATAAAGCCCTATACAGCTTAGGTCCAGGCTATCTGAAGGACCCTATCCTCCCATACAAACCTGCCCAGGTTCTGAGATCTTCAAGGGAGGCCCTTCTCTTGGTCCCACCACTCTCACAGGCATGCTTGGTGGGGACACGGAACAGGGGCTTCTCGGTGGTTGCTCCCAGGCTTTGGAACTCCCTTCCTAGAGCAGGTAGACCGGCTCCCTCCTCGTTGTCCTTATGCCAGCCAGTAAAGACTGTTTGATTCCAACAGACCTTTGGGAAATGACTGCTCTTTAAGGAAAGGGCTTTTAATATTGTGATGTTGGGTTTATTATTGGTATTTTAATATACTTGCGTTTTTATATTGTTTAAATTCAGGGTTGCTTCCAATTCTACTTTTCACTGTTACCTTTTGTTTGTTTCTAGCTTTCTGTGTTTTTTGTAATTGTGAGTGACAGAAAGCAGTGTATAATAAATGGTACGGTTAAATCAATGAGAGTTTGGGCGTCTCTGTGTGTGTGTGAACCGTCACCCTGGTTCAGCAAGGTGAGATACTTACACACAGGTATATGCTTCTGAGATACGGATGGATACACATGTCTTTTATCATGAAATTCCTGTGTGCCCCACTGAATTAGCAAATGTGGCTTTGCAAGCAGATGAGCGAGCGTATGCTCCCTGTTTATTGCCACCCGCTGCTGTCTGTCACTGTTTGCATACATAAAAAAATAAGGACATATGAAGATCCTGACCCATAAGGCCAGTATTGTGTCTGCAGAGGGGCCAACCAGTGGGAGACCTGCAAGAATAGAAGAAGAAATAGAATAAATACTTTATTGTCACTGTACCACTTGTTTACGGTGAGATTAAACAAGCCCCCCCCACAATCTCTCAGTCCTTGTTACACTCTGTGTGCCATCGTACGACCACCAATCCCGAACATCAGCTGCAATGTTGCTGTCTTCCATTCAGCAGCCTCATGGCCCACGGGTAGAAACTGTTCTTTAAACCTGTTGGTGTGGCTTATCAAGAAAGACCTCAGTGTGAGCGGGGGCCAGGGGGCATAGTGTGGTGAACCTCAGTGTGGGATGTGACACATAGATAGCAGTCAAATACAACATTCCTAGAGTGGACATGAAAGGGGATGTTTGCTCCAGTCAGTAGAAAACTTCCTGTTTCCTCCTAAGCTGGGACAAACTTCCTCTGCATGTGACTAGAGGTGGGCGTGACCTTACCTGCCCAGGTACCAAAAGGGGCAAGGCAGGTGCCACTATCTCTCTTCATCTTGCTTTCGCTGTGTGAGCAGCAGTGACTGCCTGTCTGCAGTCACTGGGACTAACTCCCATATGGGGTAGTTCCATGTGTATACACTTTGTAACATAAGTCTGCCTTCAGGGATCCATCTGTGAGCTGAATGTGTGAGTACAGTGGTACCTCGGGTTAAGAACTTAATTCGTTCTGGAGGTCCGTTCTTAACCTGAAACTGTTCTTAACCTGAGGTACCACTTTAGCTAATGGGGCCTCCTGCTGCCACCGCACAGCCGCCGGAGCACGATTTCTGTTCTCATCCTGGAGTAAAGTTCTTATCCTGAGGTACTATTTCTGGGTTAGTGGAGTCTGTAACCTGAAGCGTCTGTAACCCAAGGTACCACTGTAAACTTCTTTTCATATACTTTAAACAATATTGTGTCGTGTCTATTATTTTTAAGGGGGAGAAAAGGGGGTTACCAGGAATCCTATACAGTGATACCTCATGTTACAGACGCTTCATGTTACGTTCTTTCAGGTTACGTCCCATGGCGACCCAGAAGTATCGGAAAGGGTTACTTCCGGGTTTCGCCACTCGCGCATACGCAGAAGCGCAAAATGACATCATGCGCAGAAGCGGTGCATCGAACCCGCGCAGATGTGCCACTGCGGGTTGCATTCTTTTCATGTTGCAAATGGGCCTCTGGAATGGATCCCGTTCGCAACCAGAGGTACCACTGTGTTGAGAAGCTTAAACAAGCTTGCAACAAGCTAACCACTGTGTGCTTAAAAGGGGAATGCACTCTGCTAAGGAAAGGGACTTGCTAACTAAACAATACCGTATTTTTCGCTCCATAAGACGCACTTTTTCCTTCCTTAAAAGTAAGGGGAAATGTCTATGCGTCTTATGGAGCGAATGCATGGTCCTTGGAGCCAAATTGCCCAGGGGCGAAAAGCAGATCATGCAATGGCGCAAAAACTTGGTTACAAAGCATAGATCCACATGGATTCTCATAATTTTTGCTACCTCAAACTCACCGTCAAATCACACGTCTGTGGCCACAGCATGAACTACAAAAATCATACATCCACTGTTTCATTCAGAAATTTCCCCCCCTTGTTTTCCTCCTCTAAAAACTAGTTGTGTCTTATGATCAGGTGCGTCTTATGGAGCGAAAAATACGGTATATCCTCTCCTGCCTCCCTGAACATTCCCACACCCAGAAGGTTCTGGCTTGTTGCTCCTCTCTGCCTGCCAAGGGCATGTCGCCCAGCTGGGCTCCCCCCACATGGCCAGGCAGGTGGCTCAACATGGCTCCGCTTTGTAGGGTTGGGGTCGCTCTGTCAGCGTCTGGCCTGGTGCCTCACCCCACCTGGCAGTAACCAATGCCACACCACAAAGTGTGAGAGCACTATTCCTGCTTGCGAGTCCCAGCAACTGGCAAATATAGCCCTTGTGGCTAGTAGCCATTAAGACTCTTGTCTTCAGTCCGTTTGTCTAGTCCTGAAACCATCCAAGCTTGTGGCCGTTTCTTCTGCTTGTGAGAGTGAGCTACATAGCTTAACTACGAGTTTTACAAGTCTACTGACATTCAGCTTCCTTGAATGTCCATATGCTGATTTCAATGCGCAGTGCAGATAGGGCTGTAGAAGGGCTAGGAAGGTCAGGTAAAGGACCCCTGGATGGTTAAATCCAGTCAAAGGTGACTATGGGATTGTGGCACTCATCTCGCTTTCATGGCGAGGGAGTTTGTCCAGAGACAGTTTTCTGGGTCATGTGGCCAGCATGACTAAACCACTTCTGGTGCAACAGGACACTGTGACAGAAACCAGAGCGCACGGAAACACCATTTACCTTCCTGCTGCAGCGGTACCTATTTATCTACTTGCACTAGCATGCTTTCAAACTGCTAGGTTGGCAGAAGCTGGGACAGAGCAACAGGAGCTCACTCCGTCATGGGGATTCGAACCACCGACCTTCTGTTTGGCAAGCCCAAGAGGCTCAGTGGTTTAGTCCACAGCGCCACCCGCATCCCTTTTTGCTAGGAAGGGCACCTCCTGCTTTTCTGGGTATCAGCCTTCCTCATCCCCTGGGACATATACATAGATGTGTGTGGGAGAGAGTGAGAGTATCCTAATTGTAACTCATTAATTAGGAACCGTAAAGGAAGCCGCATGCCATTGATCTCTCAGCCAAGTCTGGCATAGCTGTGCTTGGTTGCAGAGATGCCTCCCTACGCCTTCTGTCCTTCCTCCTTGCTGCTGCTGAGTGACAGCACTTTCCAAGCCAAGGCAAAACACTCCTGCCTCTGTCTTTACACTAGAGGGCTGTCTGTCCCTTTCACTTCAGAGGAGACACATTAGCCCATCTGCGCTGAACACTCCTGTCGCTCCTGCCTCCAAACTGTTCAAGAGCGGCCCCGTCCGCCTTGTCAGATGGGAGTTGCTCCGCGAGCTTTTATTTACCGCTCAACGAGTCTATTTGCACTGCATACAAACATCTGTGGTTTTTTGTATGGTTCCCCCCCTCCCCTTCCTGGTGCTGTTTATCGCATTGAAGATGTTTGTATTGAATGCTGCTGAGACCTTTGCTTGGGTTTATTGAAAGAGAGAAAATGAACGGGAGGGAAAAACACAAACACATACACTATTGTCTCTCCATTCTTTCCGAGGCAAGGAAGGGTCAAAGTCTGGAAACATTTCAAACCAGAGACTTGAGTGGAGAAACACACACACACAGTCATACCTCGGGTTACAGCCGCTTCAGGTTGCGATTTTTTGGGTTGCAGACTTCCGAAACCTGGAAGTACCGGAACAGGTTACTTCCGGGTTTTGGCGGTTGAGCATGCGCAGAAGTGCTGAATCGCAACCTGCACATGCGCAGACGTGCAGATGCGGGTTGCGAACGCTTTGGGGTGCGAACATGCATCCTACACGGATCATGTTTGCAACCCAAGTGTCCACTGTCTATGCATATACAGTAGTACCTCGGGTTACATACGCTTCAGGTTACATACGCTTCAGGTTACAGACTCTACTAACCCAGAAATAGTACCTCGGGTTAAGAACTTTGCTTCAGGATGAGAACAGAAATCGTGCTCCGGTGGCGCAGCAGCTTCAGGAGGCCCCATTAGCTAAAGTGGTGCTTCAGGTTAAGAACAGTGTCAGGTTAAGAACAGACCTCCAGAACGCATTAAGTACTTAACCTGAGGTACCACTGTATATGCCTTGGTGAGACCTGGTCTGTGTCCAGTTCTGGGAAGGATGTTGACAAGCTGGAACATGTGCAGAAGAGGGCAACCAAGATGATCAAGGACCTGGAAACCAAGCCATATGAGGAACGGTTGAAGGAGTTGGGTATGTTTAGTCTGGAAAAGAGGAGACTGAGTGGAGATGTGATAGCCATCTTCACATATCTCAAGGGCTGTCTCATGAAAGATGGAGCAAGATTGTTTTCTCCCGCTCTGGAAGGTAGGATCTGAACCAACAATTTCAAGTTACAAGGAAGGGGATTCCGGCTAAGCATCAGAGCTGTCCGACAGTGGAATGGTCTCCCTTGGGAAGTTGTGGACTCTCCTTCCTTGGAGGTTTTTATCCAGTTGAATAATACCAATTTAAACAGTCATGGTTTCCTGCAAAGAATTCTGGGAATTGGCTGAGGCTGATGGGAGTTGTAGTGCAACAACATGCCAGCTCCCTGTATTGTACACAGTATCCAGAATGTGCTTTCATCCTGAATCTTTTTGGGTATTACTTTGTGCATGGGCTGCTGATGATGGAGGAAGAAGAGGCGGAGGAGGGTTGGGTCACATCAACTGATCAAACGCAGCCACTTCCCCTCTCCTGCTCTCTCTCTCTCTCTCCCTGCCTTCATCGCTAATCTCTCTGACAATAGTGGGAGCATAAATAATTGTTATTACAGCGCCCGGCCACGCAAAGAATGATGGATTGTGGGAAACCACGGCCAGGCGCTGCTTGCAAATGAGGAAACAAATATGGAGAGGGCTTATTAGTGGCTGGCTCCATCCATCACCCCTGACAAGGCCCAGCTGATGTGGGGAGAGGAGGGCATCTCTCGCCATGATTACCCCACTTATCTGTCAGGCCTGGCTGTGCTCAATCTGGGGATGGGGTCAGGCAGGCTGGATCTTAATCCAGTCAAGGGGTGGGCACCTTCCAATTCAGAAAGGAGGTGCTCATCACCCCCCCCCCCCCTTTGCCCACTGTGCATGCCCTCTAAAACCCAGGATTCTCAACTCTGGAGCTCCAGCAGAGCAGCCTCTCCGCTGTGGTCCAAGTGACGTCCCCTCCCCTCGCATTAATGGAAAGCCCTGTGGAGGATGCCGTCTGCTGAAACCTCAATAATTCATCACTCCCTGACAGTGGCGTAGCGTGGGGGGTGCAGGGGGTGCCGGCCGCACCGGGCGCAAAATCTGGGGTAAGGGCAAATCCACGGGTTAGGGGGCGCAAATCCACAGGTTAGGGGGCGCAAATTACTTGCCTTGCCCCGGGTGCTGACAACCCACGCTACGCCACTGCTCCCTGATTCTGCGTCCTTGTAAAATCTCCATTAGCCCTGTAACTGTGGTTTAGACCCAGAACGGCCCCTTCTGCTCGCCGGAGCAGCTTCTCTTCGCTTTCTCTCTCTCTCCTTCTCCCTTGGCAAAAGGCCATGCAGGGAGACCCTTTGCTAGTGAGTTTTAAGCAGCAAAATAATAATAATAATAATAATAATAATAATAATAATAATAATAATAATAATAATAATAATAATGGCCCCAAGGCCCAGTTCTAGCATGGCCTTTTAGGAGGGCTGAGGGAGAAGGGGCTAGCCAAGAGTACTGTTTGTCAGCCAATGGATATTTGAATTTTTTTCAGTATTTCACTAAATAAACCAGCTTTTTATTTTATTTTTTTATTCGTTACATTTATATTCTGGCTCTCCCATAAGGAGCTCCAGGTAGAATCCCAGAACTCCTTTCCCCTCTGGGATTTTCACAACGGCCCTTCAAGGTGGGCTCTATTCAGCAATGATGGCTTTTCATTCAGGGAGGAGCTTCCTTAGTTATTTTTTTTTATCGGGCTTATATCCCTCCCTCCCTCCCTCCCTCCCTCCTTCCTTCCTTCCTTCCTTCCTTCCTTCCTTCCTTCCTTCCTTCCTAGGAGCCCAAGGCAGCAATGAGATATATGATCTAAAACCAAAGAAAAAGATAACATTCCAAAGCAGGCTCAAAACATTCCATAAGCAATTGGAATTAGAAACACCCTCCCATCTCAAGCTTGTCGGGAACAGTATTCCTCAGTCGCCAAATGCATCTGGGGAAACAGGAATGTTTCCGAATGCCTCCTGAATAAAGATGGAGACAGGCCAGGAATGTGTCCACCAGTGGGGCACAAATTCTACAAATTGAGAGCCACCACTGAAAGGGCCCTGTCATGAGGCAACGCCAACCAAGCAGTCCTTAGTTCAGGACCGTGCATGGATTTAGATCTGGTTTTCTTATCTAGGAGTGGGGAGAAATATTGGGCCTCCAGATGTTGGGACTGCAACTCTCATCACCCCTGACCATTGACGTTTCTGGCTGGAGCTTCTGGGAGTTCAAAACCAGGATGGGCCCAGGTTTCCCCTAGCTGCTCTAACCTCTACACCATGCAAGCTCTCTTTTGACCCCAGGAGAGGGTTAATCTCCTCCCCCCCACCCCATTTTGTGCACATCTTATCCACTGGGTTTGAACCTCTGAGCTGCTAGCGCCTAACCCTGTCTCCATCCATGCGCCTATTCCACACCACATCTGAGGCCTTTTCAGAAATTGCAAGCAGATAACCCTGCTCATGTTAGGACCATGGTGTGGTTTCATGGTTTCAAAATCCACGAACCAAGTTTGTGTGTGGAATGGTTCTGTGGTTAGAACCAGAAAGGAAAATCAATAACATACAGTCGTACCTTGGAAGTCGAATGGAATCCATTCTGGAAGTCCGTTCGTCTTCAGAATGTTCAGAAACCAAAGCACAAGGAGCTGGAACCAGGCTGAGCAGTAGGTGGGGAGCCAGTGCAGCTGTTTTAATAATGGTATCATGGGTTCTAAGCAAGATGCCCCCATCAAATTTCTGGTTGCCACATTCTGCACCAGCTGGAGCTTCCAAATCAGGCCCAAGGGCAGCCCCACATAGAGCGCATTGCAATAATCCATCCTCGAGGTTACCAATAAATGGGCTACAGGGGTCAGGCTACCTTAGTGCAGGAACGGCTGTGGCTGGAAAACCAGGCGAAGGTGGTAAAAGGCAGGAGAATACGCCAACCTATGCCCTTGCTCCTTCAGAGGCAGTGCAACCCAATAATAATAATAATAATAATAATAATAATAATAATAATAATAATAA